>ONZK01002160.1:56427-67008 GCA_900322385.1 Pharnaceum exiguum | reverse complement strand
CAACCTTGGGTAAAAAACCTCTCTTCCACTATGATCACGCCTCAAAAGAGACACCGTTACAATTACAAGTAGAGTGCACCCAAACTACCTAATTGCAACACACGACTTGTGTTCTTCAACTAGAACCAAGCCACCTAGTCTAACCTATAGACTAAGATTAATGAGAGAAGATAAACTTCAGATCACCTAACAAAAAGCTTCTTAAAAGCAGGATAGGTACAATGAAACCTATGAGCACTTGATGGAAGAACTTGTTTAAATTTTGTGAAATATGATTTGTACGTTCAAAGTCCTTAAAGTATTTTGCTGAATATTTCCATGTATATATAGTAAAAGATTCAGCAATATATTAGGTTTAGCAAAAGATCTTTTTGTCAAATAAAATCACGTTTGTTACCTGTAGAAACGTACGTTAAATCTTTTGCTAAAAAACTCAGTTTACTTAGTCTTTGTTTGACAATAATAGGAGACTAAGTGACAACTATTTAAAGAGTCCTTTGTGAGAAAAAGAAGAAAAGATAGAGTTATAACTTAATCCAAACTCTTTTCTCTTTGACCTAATTAAAAATAACTTATTAAATAAAGAACAAGTAAACTAATATGTTTTCCAAATAATCTTTCAAAAGTATATCAGCATAAAACCATTTAAGATAAATACTTTACGTGCAAATATTATTTGGTAAACATAAAATGCATAAAACGTTGAATTCTTTTAGATACAGTTCTGATTCCAGTTTTCATGTTATTAGAGAACACAGTGCTGTGTTCTCTGACCAAGTACTTTTATCATCAAGTGCTCTTAACAAGAATTCTAAGTATATAAACTATAACTCACATGATTCTTGTAAGTAAGATGAGTAGCTACGTCTTCAATCTTTATCAATGGTAGCTTCAATCTCCAAGTAGCAATATGAACTCATCAATGTCATTTGGCGTCATCATCAAAACATAAAGTATACTATTGGTATACCTAACAGATATTTTTCGACACTTCTTTATTGACGCTTTTAGTGCGTCCAAATGTGTTTTTGACACTTTATACCGACGCTTTAATGCAACTGAGCCCTTTTACGAGGAGACTGCTCGCACCGTGCCTCAACCGCCGCTGACTCTAGGTTGTATAGATCAATATAATGCACTCTGACTTGCTAACAATACCTTCCTCTTTGTCCTTTGTCTTCCTCTCAATAAATTCCACAGTTGTCTTGTATCCACCAGGCCACGGAGACTGAATATGCATTTGAAGTTTCCATATTTCCGGACATTTCAAACTTAAAGGACAACCGTACAAAAGCATGCCCACAAATGCAAATGATAATGCCTTGTTTGCAATCTGCCTCGTATGAATAATTGAATATAACCAACAAATGAATTGGTGCTTCGGAACTACATAGCTATTTCACACCCACTAACACCATGGAACTATCTCACGCTGTTGAGAATGTTGACTCATATCGAAGAGGGAGGAGAGTGGCATCCTAAATATAAGACTAGAGGGTTACTCCTCTTTTTGTCAATTCGTTTTAGGATGCTATAGCCCCATTGTGGTCAATGGTCGATCTCTCCACTCAACGTTATTGTCGGACTGAAATGGCCGGGCAGTCCAAATTTATCACTTGCCTTAATTATTTGAGCCAAGAGTAAGCACTTTCAATAGTATAATGACATGTTGCAAGCTGATTCTAATCCATCTATTTCTTGTGAATGCATTCTTCAAACCGTCGCTAACTTTACATATCTTCCTCCACGACCACCTTGTACTATTCCTTGGAAAGTAAGTCCACCAATTTGAATCCTTCATATGATCAATCCAATCCACATAATTAATATCATCTTTTTGAGCAATAATGTTTCACACTAGCTCGCCAATGGTAGATTGGCAGCTACATTTCATACTAAACCATCTATTACCCCCAGGCCACATTGTTTCTTATTACTTTTACAAACATTTTGCCAATTAACAAGAAGGACTCTAGTTGAAATGGCTTTACCATCACACTAAGAAAAGCACGATTACAGATTACCCTATGTATTTGCAACTGTGCAGGTGCTTTGTGTTCCACCACTTGAATTAGAAGCTCGATGTGAGATACTTCGGACCTGTTCTCCCTAAATTTTAAAGACTGAAATGAATTGAACTGGAAAAAAAGTGAACTTTTTGTTTAATTGTTTTGACACTTCATTACTTATCAAAACTATATCAATATTGTATGTTTATAAAACTATATGATGATAACTTTCCAATGTCATACTAATAACTAAGAGATGAACTAAACAATACTGAACTAAACTGAACTGAAAGTAACTGAATTGAACTTTTAGAAGTTGGGGAGAACAAAACCTTCGTGTGCATACAAGAAAAGTGAGACTGGACCCCAATGTTGAACTTGAAAGAATAGCAGAGGACACAAACTTATTCACAGAGGACACAGACTTATTCACAGGCCTTATTTACAGGGCTGAGCTAGATGGTCTTTGTAGAGAAGCAACGATTGCAGCTTTAAGGGAAGACATTAATGCAAAAATGGTCTGTGATCAACATTTTCAGGCTGTTAAAAATTCACTAAAGCCTTGACTAGGGCAGAAGCTGTTGTTAGAACGGGATGCAAACAAATATGTAAATAACAAAGAAAAGACACAAAGTTTTAAAGTGGTTCACCGAGTGTCGGCTACAGAAGGGAGACAAATTTTATTGAGATTTTTTGAGGCTTGTACAGAATACAACAGAATAGGGTATATATAGTACCCTAAAGAAAAAACCTAATGGGCCAACTTATAAAATAGGCCCAAAATAGCGAATCAGATTAGGAATCGTAATAATCCCAAAGTTTCGGGGGCAACACTTCGCGCCTCCGGACACAGGGCGCTCCGCCCCTAGACCCCGGCTCGCTGACCGGGCAGCGAGACCCCCGTGCTGAGATCGCGTACCCCTAGATAGAAGATGCCAAGGCATTAATCCTACAGCTGTCATATATGCTAATATCCTGAAGAACTCGTTCTTCCAGTCTAATCAATTTCAGCACATTACACAAGTCTCTATAGTGATAGCTCGCGAAAGTTTTATAAACTGGTAACGTGGTCGGTAGTTGGAGAAATAGTTGAAAAGTGGAGGTTGAGTCGGAATTAATTTTTTTTAAAGAACATTGGTTGAGAAAAGACTCTAAACTTTTGTCCACAAAAATTCAGCATACTTTTTAAAGTATTTGCTGTTGGAGTGTGAATCTCCTCAAAAGTCAAAACACACACCACACAAGTACACAACTAATCAAACCCAGCCCAACATACTTTCTAGTACTAATTTAACCGGAAAAGCCCATCGAATCAAAAGATACGAAGTTGAGCTGTCCAAACAAACTTAACCGCTGCTCGTCCCTATTGTTCAAGGCAGCACAGGGCAACAAAACAAAAAAAGCCATTCAAATCATTCTTCTTCAAACAGACAAAACACAGAAACACAACCTAAGTGTTTTGTCGCCTCACAGTCAACATTAGTAGTATAAGTAAGCACTAAATTTCACATTTGACAAACTTAAATTAAAAACAAAAATTAAATTATGCCTTCAATGGCTAACACACAAACTCGTCAACCCAACAACAGCAACGGCACTCTTCCCAACCACAACAACTTTAACCCCAGGTGGGTTTGTGACTTTTGTGTTGCTCCCTTCATTATTTTTAATTCTATTTCATCCTTTGTTTAGTTGGGTTTGTTTTTTTAATTGAAGTATATATGTTTATGTTTGATGTTATGCAGAAGGCAAAATATTTTGGAGCAGAAAAAGGCATATTTTGCAGCATCGTTGGACTTGAGGATGAGGTATACGGAAAGTTGATAAATAAGACCCACGGTACCCTAGTATATAGTGACTCCAAAAACTGGATTGGCAACATAGATTTTTCTTCTGAAGTTGGTGAAGACGAATATATGAAAATTTCGAGTGAGTTGCCTATCAAGGTTGGTGTTATCTATAAGGGGTTGAATGAGAATGGTGATGAATGGAAGTGGCTCTTTGCCTTCAGTGCACCTGGAGCGGACGATTCACCAAAGGTGCAGTACTAATATCGAGCTTTCTACACTTGAATAGATCGATATGCATATAAATTAAATGTCATTCTGAAAACAGTCTCCCGATTTCTCGGGGTAAGGCAAGTTTATCCATGCTATACATAAATTTCTGACACATCACCTTACAACTCTATTTCCACTTCCGTATTATCCCTACAATTTTGTTATAACTTTTTTAAACTTGTGCACAATTATTACTTCATCCAATTTTCAAATATTTTATCTTTAAAATATGCTTGGATGAGTATGATTTTGATAAGAAATAATATAAAATAGTAAGTTACATTTAATGGAATAAAGTTGTTGCAACTTCCTTACAACCCACTAAAGTTGTAGGGATAAACTTGCCCTAAGGGTGTGGACATTAGACTCCATCAGTACCCCATTTAAGACAAGATTCGACTGAACAACGGTGTTGTTGTTAATAGATTGATATGTATAATAAATTAAATGTATGTTAATTATTTAATTAATTAACTAATCATCAATCACTAACCATATCATATATCCTGATGCATATCATGTAGGTATACGTTGAAGCCGGTGAAATGAACAACGTCGATTGGGATGCAGTCGAGACTCTCCTAGACAACAGCGACAACACAAGTTACTATCACGCTTCTGATACTGCATACACGGCCTATGCTATAATCGAGGCATTTTCCTATACGAGAGTTCTTTGTGATTTTCTCGAAAGCTAGCTAGCTACGGAGTACTACTATTATCCGTTGTCATGTGTGTGGTAACCTTTTCTTATATGAACTCAAGCATATGTACTGGTGGTAGTCTGGTACTGTAGTGCCTAAACACTACGTAGTAATCATGCGAAGCTCCTTACAATCTCCAATCCAAGAATTTCATTACTTCTTTTACGAAGTTAAATCGTTTTTGTAATTGGTAAATAAGCTTTATATTCATATATCAATAACAAAAACCCATAACAAGTTCAATTACAAAATAACAACTAGTAATAGAAAAGAGGTATACCTTAGATTTTAGGAAGATCTCTCTTAAGCCCACTAATACTAGCCATTTTCTATTCTTATCTATATCCATGTCACTAACTACACCATTGATTCTACTTTTAACTATAAAATTGAAATACCTCATAACTATTTCTGACGAATAAGTGAATAACCTTAGGGCATGCACAATGGTTAGCCTTAAGGTTGCTTTGGTCCAAGTTGGCATTACATTGGAAGGTGCTTGCCATTGCACAACAAAAATAAAAGTTGCTTGGACAAGAGATTTGAAAGAAGTTGCTTTGGCCACCATTCCTTTTATTGTTACTTCCCTCAAGGTTGCTTGGACAAGAGATTTAAAAGTTACTTCCCTCAAGGTTGCTTTAATTCTTATGTTATTATTTTTCACTCTTTTGCGTACATCAGTCTCCCTCAGTACCCTATCTTAGATGGGAGCATGCTGGAACTGTTGTTGTTGTACTCTTTTGTTTCTATCTCTCTCCTAAATGAACAAGACCCACCATTCCTTTTATCTTTTCTTATTTTCTTCTTTGTACTTTTTTATTCCTCAAGGAAGAAGCTTACCATTCCATAAGATTTTAAAAGTTGCTACAAAATGACATGGCATGAGAGAGCAACTTTAGAAAGTTGCTATCATTGTGCATACTCTTATGCTCCCAAGCCACTTACTTCCTAACACTCCAGGTAGTACAGATCAAAGCAGTCATACTTGCTAACAGTACCTTCCTCATAAACCTTTGTCCTTTTGTCTTCTTCTCAATAAATTCCACAACGCTCTTGCATCCATCATGCCTGGAACTGAATATGCATTTGAAGTTTCCATATTTCCAGTCATTTCAAACTTAAACAACAAAAGTATATAGGTTGATGGGAAGTAGTTCACATTTTAGGTGAAGGGAAAATGGAATCAGATTGGTTGGTGAGATATGGTCGTTGTAGTAATTCACCTATTGTGTGGGATAGATCATGGTCTTCAGAGTTAGATACAATTTTATTAGACGTAAGATGAAAGTTTTCTTCGAGTAGGAGCTCATATCTTCCCCTTTATTTTTACCTTTACAAAAACATCAACGCAAATGATAATGCCTTGTTTGCAATATGCCTTGTATGAATAACAAAAAATGAATAGGTGCTTTGGAACTGCGTCGCTATTCCACAACCATTTACACCATGGACCTATCTCATTCCTTAACCTAAGCCAAGAGTAAGCCCTTTCGATGGTTAAATGACCTGTTGCAAGACGATTCTTATCCATAAATTTCTTGTGAATGTATTCTTCAAATTGTCTCTGACTTTACATATGTTCCACCATGACCAGCTTGCATCATTCCTTGAAAGTTAGTCCACCCATTTGAACCCTTCAAATAGATATGATCAATCCATTTGATCCACAAAATATCATCTTTTTAAGCAATGTTCCACACTAGCTTACCAATGGCAGCTACGTTCCATATTTAACAATCTCTTACCCGACCTGGATCACCTTGTTTCTTACTTTTACAAACATTCTCCCAATTAACAAGAAGGATTCTAGTTGAAATGGCTTTACGATCACACAAGAAAGCACGATTACCCTATGTGTTTGATGTTGTGCATGTGCTTTATGTTCCACCACTTGATTTAGAAGCTCGATATCAGATTCTTCGTGTACATTACAAGAAATATGAGACTGGCCGGATTCCGATGTCAATCTTGAAAGAATAGTTTGTTGGAAAATTTGCCACAAATGACAAATGATTAGTAATACACAATAATAATTATTGTGACAAAAATAAAAGACAATATGTAATCGTTTAGCCTTGACGAACCATGTTTTAAGACGCTCCATTGTGCCTCCTCTACGCACGGGTCAAACGACCAATACATCGATTCTAGAATACGACCTAAGCCTCGTGATATCTCATCCATATGTGCGCCGAAAGGGGGAAAATGATGAACGGATCTTTGCCTCATCACCCAAAACAAAGTAGTATTTCAAGTCACGTAATATCTGAGATACACATATATAAGAAAAAACATTTTAAACTCCAAGAAATTGCTTTGCATACTTTATTTCGTCCTTGAAAAAATTTATAGAAAAGTACTTTGTAAAACTTTTTTCCACATAAATCAGCAAAGATTTTAAAATCTTTGCAATTTGAGTGTGAATCTCCTCAAAACACAAGTAATCAAACTCAGCCCAACTTACTACAGTACTCACTAATCTAACCGGAAAAGCCCATCGAATCAAAAGATACAAAGTTGAGGAGGCTGTCCAAACAAACTTAACCGCTGCTTCTAATGTTCAGCATTCGTCTTCAAACAGACAGACAAAACACAGAAACACAACCTAAGTGTTATGTCGCCTCACAGTCAACATTAGTAATAATATAAGTAAGCACTAAATTCTACTACATTTCACAAAACATAAATTAGTAACGAAATTAAATTATGCCTTCAATGGCTAACACACAAACTCGTCAACCCAACAACAGCAACGGCACTCTTCCCAACAACAACAGCAACAACAACTTTAATCCCAGGTGGGTTTGTATTATTGCTCCCTTCATTATTTTTGATACTATTTCATCCTTTGTTTAGTTTAGTTAGGTTTGTTTATGTTTGATGTTATGCAGAAGGCAAAAGATTTTGGAGCAGAAGAAGTCCCTACCCATTGCCACAGGTATCATTCATTCTTTTACTCTTTTATCTTTTGCATTCTTCAATTCACTGTCACTTTTAAGAACTTAGCTTCTTCTTTTCATAGCTAAAAGGGTTCTTTTACAAGTGGGTTTATTGCATTTTTATTCACTGTTTATAGTTTTTAATTTTTTCTTAATGCATTTGTTAATTTTAAAGTAAAAATTGAATTGGATTTAATATTAAGAGAATTTTTTTAAATGTAGGGTTTTTATTGGTGGGGTTTTTGCATTTTAATTCATAGGTTTGTTGTATAATTATTAGATTAATTTGAGGTATATCTGTTGAAAGAACATAGTTTCTTTCATAGCTAAATGGGAGTATTTTGTGGGTCTTTTTCATTTAAATTTACTGAATTTATGGTTTGTGTTTATATTTTTGGTGTGAGTAGTGAGTACAGATGAGTTATTGATTGTAAAGAACATAACTTTTTCATAGTTGAATGATTTTTAAAGTAGGGAACTGTTTGTTTTGTTGGGTTTTCAATTTGTTGTATTTTGATTTTTTTTTTTTTTTTGTAGTTGAGAAGCAGTTAATGCAAGAAGTTCGGAATAATCACACTCTGATCATTGTTGGTGAGACCGGAAGCGGCAAGACTACTCGTAAGTGTATTTAATGCATATGCTTTCTGTTTTTTTATTGGGTTTATATGACTGAAGACTAATCACAACTAAGTGTAATCCCGCCAATGACGATGTCTCACAGAGTTCAATATGTATGCGGCTTTCTCTTGTATGTAGTAGTTGTTGCGGAAAGAATGATTAGCACCTGATTGATTTGTAGTGAATGTGAATTTCTGTTTCTGGAAACTTTTCGTGGGCTAGATCCCTAGAAGGAACCTGATGTGGAATTACAATTGGTTGATGTTGTTGTATTTCAATATCCATTTCTTGAAATGACAAGTTTTATCTCACAGAAATACCGCAGTTTCTGTTCAAAGCTGGGTTCTGCCGGGAAGGAAAAGTGATAGGAGTTACTCAACCTCGGCGTGTTGCTGCTGTTACGGTGGCAAAGAGGGTTGCTGAAGAATGTGGCGCGCAATTGGGACAAAAGGTTGGATATTCTGTTAGATTTGATGACATGACTTCTGGTTCTACGAGGATCAAGTACATGACTGATGGGTTATTATTGAGGTATTTTTGTGTTTTATAAATTTTCCAACATATTTGTCTTATTGTTCATCACTTCAGAAAACTTTTTTTTAATTCGTTGCCAGATCGGCAAGCATTTACTTGAGCTTCTTTGTTTGTTTGGGCTTACTCTATGTTGTTTTTGGCACGTGAGTACTGTTGTAGGAATACATGATGGTCTTGCATGATTTTGATTCCAGAGAGAGTACTTTCTCTTCCATATTTTTGTTCTTTATGTTGGTTGGAGATGTTTTTATTAGTTCTAGAATATGCTAGAGCATATGTAGTTGGGTATTTGTCAAACTGTCAAAGTGAGGGGATGAAAATATTTTGTCTTATACTCCTTTTGTATCTAGATAGGAGGTACCTTAGTGGTTGTATTCCACTTGCTGGATTGTATTCAATCCTTAATAGTGCTTATTAGTAATCTATTTCGTACTTATGATGCTAGTCTTGTATCCATCTTTATGACCTGAAGTACTAATGTAAGCCCTGACTTATGTTCAGGGAAGCATTATTGGACCCTTACCTATCAAGGTATTCAGTAATTATTGTTGATGAAGCTCACGAGAGAACTGTGCACACTGATGTGCTGTTGGGCCTACTTAAAAAAGTACAGAAAGCAAGAAACGAGTCTCAAAATCCCTTAAATGCAAAGACTAGCAATGAGACAAAATCGGACAAAGAAAATAGGGCTGACCTGTCGAGCCCTCTCAAACCTTGCCAAGGAAAAAAACTTCCACCATTGAAGCTTATAATCATGTCTGCCAGTTTGGATGCGCGTATTTTCTCTGAATACTTTGGTGGTGCACGGGCTGTTCATGTTCAAGGTAGACAGTACCCTGTTGATGTGTTTTATACATCGCATCCTGAGACAGATTACGTTGATGCAGCGATTGTCACATTATTTCAGGTGGGTTGATAAGTTTTCTATTACATTCCGTGATTCGTTTGTGTCGGACATTGAATTACGAAGATTTTTGGATCTCTAAGATTGTTATTTCTTTTGTTCACTTTGCCTTGTCTTTGTTTAAGTTATTATTGTATGGCTTGCATTTATATGTGTATTGATGTTGTTGCTATAGGAAATTCATGGCAGTGTAGCTGGATGATGAGATGTATTTCTCTTTTTATCTACATCAGTGATTTCTTTTTTTTCCTATGGAGTCACTAAAAAGTTGTTTAGTTTAGTTAGTTCAAGAAGAACTTGTTACGAGTTGTCAAATCCTGTTAGCAATCTGGGACTTCTTTACTGTTAGGTTCTTGCACTGATTTTGGATCCTCTTTATGTGTGTTACTCAACATTCTGACATGCTTAAAGACACTTGGTACTTCTATGAATTCAAGAAGCCAGCATTGTCCGGGGTTTCTTAGGTTTCAGGGTGTTACCTTGTGTTACTCAAGCCAGCATTGTCCGGGTTTCTTAGGGCCTGTTCAGTTCGTGAAAACAAATCCTAGTTTTCAATCTCTTTTTCTCCAAAATCCCATCTCTTATGGGAACAAAACAAAAACAACAAAACATGTTCAAAAGGTTCATTTCCAACTACTCTTTCTACAGAAACCAACCTTCATCAAAATTTTCAGCAACTATCACACACTAAACATTGATACATACCCAGCATTATGCTTGTCCATCGATCACCAACATTGAAATTCACTTTTCATCACTTGTCATTTCTTATCTCCCTCTCTCTCTCTCCATTCGTTTTTATATTTTGAGTTA
>ONZK01002160.1:33956-45307 GCA_900322385.1 Pharnaceum exiguum | reverse complement strand
CCCCCCCCCCCCCCCCCCCAAATCAAGTTAATCTGAAATAGGTTGTAACTTATCATCCGAAAGTGGTTTCGTTTACTTTTTGTGTTTCTTGAATATAGGGCTTTGATGAGCGGTCAACTGGTGCAGATCCATCCAACTTCAGTGTTATTTAGGGCAAAACCCAATTACATAATTTTTAATGAACTGGTTCGAACCAATCAGAATTACATTCGCGACATTTCAATTATTGATCCGTTGTGGTTAGCGGAGGTGGCTCCTCATGCCTATGCCAAACAAGATTGACTTCGCATGCTATGTCTATGAAGAGGTAAGAGCTATGTCCTATGAGTATTTATATGAATTAAAGGTGTGCTCTTCTGTCTGTTATGTGTTATTCATAATGCTATTTTTAGGATTTTGTAATTGTAGATAGGAAAATTGTTAGAATTTTGTGAGAACTGTGTTCTCGGGCTAATTTTTGAAGGCATGTATCCATGCAATTGTCAAGGAGACTCTTTTGGCATTTTAGTTAGATTTGTCGGCCTTTCTACTGTAAGCCCACTTAATTGTAGTGGATACTCTGCTGAAATGATGATCGTGAACTAATGTAGCACCTGCAATCGGTATTACCAGGTTTCTAATACACCTTTCGTTTTGTTACCATGTTGCCTCCAGTTGATATTTTAGATTCGTGAGAGCATAGTAATCTGAGATTCTGGCTTATTGTCTGTCGATATTCTTCTGTTGACTTCTTAGTTGTTACCCACACATAAGTCAAAATAGTCTATTATTCTCATATATTTTGATTCAAACATTTCCTCTGCAGAGAAACAGCAAACAGTTGAGCAATGAGCATCAGAACTTGTTTAGTTCTAGCTGGTTGTTCTAGCTTGTTCAGAATGGCATTACATTTTACCGGATGGTTAGGAACTAGTTCGTTTATCGGGACCGTGAGTTCGATGCCCGCTAGAAGCCATTCTGTAGACAACAAGGAAACCTTGTTGATGCAGAGGGATGAAGTAGCACTGTAGCAGCACTGCTGTTACACATTCAGATAGATTTTGTGACAGCCTGAATATGGTCCAAGATGTCTATCATGGTACATGTTTCCACCTAATAGACATTGTCGTATAGCATTGTCGGTGTATCATTGAAGGTATTTTGTTCTTTAGGCTGGTAGTTACTAGAATATCTTAATCATAGTTGTAGTTTGTCAAGATTCTTACGAGCTCATTTTTACAGCTTGATGTAATTGTAGTAGTATAGTACCATTTACACTTTACAGGCAGTTGTATTCACTGTACCCTGTAGGTAACTCAATTATGGATCAAGTTTGTCATGACTTTCTTGAACTCGGGATGAATAAAAAGCGTTAACATTCACTTTCTGAGTAATAAACAACAAGAATATGTTGTGGTCTTTGCTTTGCCGCGAAGACCAAATAACCTAACGTTACCATATCACAATAACAGATGTGATGGCAAATTGGCAATCAACAAGTTTGTTTGTTTCTCCCCTTTTCCTAGCATGCAAAGTGCCATGTCGGCTGGTGAAATTTTCTTTCGGTTGCAGTAGTCATGTGAGTGCATTTTGTTTCCACTTTTGTCAAACAAAAAAATTACATGAGAACACATACTTCGATTTGTTGAAGCCGAATTGGAATTATCAATATCAAGGTCATTTTTTTTGTTGATGGCTCAATATCAAGGTCATGTATGAAGGGGACACGATATAATGAAGATGGTCAATTTATTCACTATAGTTACATCTTCTTGATTTGGACAAAAAAAGTACACAAAAAGTGTGAAAACCTGTTTCATATATGAAACTGTGAAATCAGTGGCGGAGCCACGGCAATCCTCCTTTAAAAAAAAAAGAAATACTAATAATGACCCCAAGAAAATTAGTAAATCTAAGCTAGCTTGTTGGTAAAATCTATGCTTCCTGGAACTGTTGGTGAGGAGATCAAATCCGCCTCCCTTATTTCTTCCCTTATTTTTTTTTTCGTCGTTTACAGTGACCCCAACGAAATGATTTTCTAACTCCGCCACTGTGTGAAATAATGACCCCTCGTCCCTCGATTATACAATAATGAACCCTCGACAGTAAAATAATGATCCATGCCTACACAATAATGACCCCTCTTATTCAGTCTTATGTATGTGACGGTGTCACATAAATTTTTCTAGAAAAAAGTTGTACATTAAATCTATTAAGAACGGATAAAAATGTTTTCCTTAAACCATACATGAACCTTGAGATGGCTTGATGTCGACAATTCCTATTCAGGACTACTAGAAATCAAAATTTGTACTCTGACTGTCGGTAATTTTCTTTTTTAACAAAAGTGCCACACGACTAAATGACAACCGGCTCCCGTAAAAAAAAAGATTTTTTTTCTCTAAACCTGTTTTATACATGAGACTGGGTAATAATCCCCTCAATTACACAATAATGACCCCTCTTACCCACTCTCATATCATGAAACGGGTTTATAATTACTTTTATAAATATTACTAGTCAGTACAACAGTACTATGATGCTATCATACACAATTTTATCACTCTTGTAAAAAAAGACTTGATATAATTTAACAAAATGCACCATATACCAACAAAGTATTGTAATGGACACTATCACACTACCCGATTTGGTTTAGAGGGGGCTGAGAGGCGTTTGCTAGCAACTAGTGCCTCAATGTAATTGTATTTACATGCACCTTTGACAAAGGAAGATAATCATGCGACTTCCGCCGAACCATGTATTGCTAAATTTGCTAGTGTTATTAAGAGGAGAGAGTTGTTGGAAGTAAATATTTCAATGTATCAATTGGTTAATCTCGAAAACAACCTCTTTGTTTTCTTAAACATGGGTAATGTTGCGTACATCCTTACCCGAGTACCCCCACTGAATGGGGATTTACACTCGATTGTTGTTGTTGTTGTATTAAAAGGAGAGAGTTGCTCAAGTGGTAGAGAGCACTCCTTTAACCCTAAAAGATTAAAGGCTAGATTGTTATCGGCCTCATTGACTCACTTCACATCCGATCTATTATATTCAACGAATTTTGACTGAAGTGAATAGAAATAATTTTTTCCTCTGTTAAACTGAATTAACTTATCTAATATTTCTTTACCTTAACTAAACTAATTAACCCAAATGAAGCAAGAAATAAAGAGGAGTTTGTTTTCCTTTTTTAAAAAGTAAACTTTGATGATAGTTTTCCACTAGTTCCACCTCCAAATCCAATCTTGTCATGTTGGGAAAGTGTTAAACCAACCAACGTTGATATTTTGGTTGACAATGAGGTAGCACATCATAAATCATGTGACGTGACAGCCAGTCCCAGTCCCCATAACATAACATATTAACATACACAACAAAGTGAACAAACCCACATTCTACTAATCTACTCCTACAGTACAACGTCCACTCCACTCTCTCTCCTTTCTCAATTCTCATACAGATACATACATACACTGGCAGTCTAGTTGAGTTACTACCTTCACGTTCTCTTTTTTGTTTGTCTCTTCATAATAATACCACTCCTACTAAGCTTTCTCTCCACCCACTAATACACATTTCATCAATCCAAAAAATTATGTGAACCCGTTTCATATACGAGATTAAGTGATAATGACCCCTTGACAATAATCTCGACGACACAAATGATGACGTCTCAGCTAACCCATCTTATCTAGTCTCGTATATAAAACGGGTTCACGTAAATTTTTCCATTTCATTTACCAGTAGTACTACCACATTTTTACATTATTATACTATCATTATTATTTACCAATAAAGACAGATTCTTTTTCTTTTCTTTATAAAAACACAACAACCCCATTTCATATCTGCAAGTATCTCTCCTCTTCATATCTTTTGTCCTTCAAATCTCTCTTCTTTTCTTCACTTTTTCAGATCTACCCATTTCATCATCAGGTACCCATTTTCCTATATTACCCATTTACCCTTTCCTTTCTCATTGACTAGTATTTAGATTGTCTGAATTTTCTGCTATTTGTTCTCTGCTGTGATTTCTGTTGCTGGGTATTTCTCCTTTTGGTCTGAATATTTGTCATTTACTTTTATTTTAGAGATGTATGCTTGGTGGATATATGTAGTTGTGTAGATGAAAGGGCCAAAACCCAAAAGGGTATTTTTTGTTTGTTGAAAAAGTTATGATTTTGGTACACATTGTTGCTGGTTATTATTCTGATGATGCAGTGATCTTTTTTTCTAAATGGGTATTTGGTGTTTGTGTGATTTGTGTCAAGAATTGGAATATCAGAATATTTTAGTCAAAAGGGCATCTTTCTTCTTCTTTTTTGTTTGCTTGCTTGGAAGGGTTTAGAATTTTGTGTTTTTTTTTTTTGGCTCGATCAGTGCTGGTTGTTGTATGACTGTATCTGATGTGAAGCTAGTTGTTGGGTGTTTGTTGTTTGAAAGTAACACTTTTGAATCACAGCTAGTCTTTGGTACACCGGGTATACACATAGACGCGGTGGATTTATGACTAATAATAAAGGGAGTGACTAATGATATACTCCGTATGTTGTACTGCTTTGAAATAAGCAATGGGTGTACCTAAGAATGTTTGTTATAAGGCATCTTCGGATTACATTAAAATTTTGGTGGTTGTTCTGGTGTTATGCTTGTTGGTGGTTATTTTTCATGATGAAACTTTTCAACCATGTGTTGACTACTCGACTGGTGATATAATATAAATGTAGCTAGCTTTTGTTGCCTTTGATGTTGATAGTCAGTACTCAGTAGTGGTTATTGATAGTTACAGCCTAGGATACATGGGGGACGGCTGGAAATGTCCGATGCCTGGAAACGCCAAAAAATTACCATAATATAATCTTTTTTCTTGTTGGGTTCCCCTTTTTTTTTGTTTTTGTTTTACGGAAAAGGAAATTAGTTAGACATTTTGTTATGAAAGTTGTAGGGTGAACAAGTTAAAAGCTTGTAATATTTTTATTAATGTACTTTCTTACCCATTTCTTGGCTTTCCCTGTATCTTGAAATTTTAGAATTTCACCAGTTTCCCGTCCCCATTTGAGTTTCCATCCTTTGTCGCTGTCGGCTGTGCAACCGAAGTTACAACTTGTATGTATGGTGGGGGCTTTATGAATCATCTTATTCTCCATTTTGAAAGGGTTTATCATATTCAGTTTTCCTTATTGTTTTAGGCTTATTTCGAACTATTTTTTTTCTGAATGTTGGCTTGGTATGTAAAACCTTTGAGGTCATCTACTAAGTTTGTGCGCGGATGTGGACTTATCATAGTACCCTGTTTAGTTATTTTTTTCAAGGTAGGTTAGTGGAAGTCGTTAAGGCCTACTTTTATCCTGCAATATACAATCCTTTGTATTCTCGGGAAAATACTAAGATTGTTGTATGCTAATGTCCCCGTTATATAATATTTGTTAATAAAATAGGTTGACCCCTTTGTTCTTGAAATCTCTGTGACTTTCTGTGGTTTGGATCTTTGATTCCTTAACAACAATCAGAAAAAAAAAGTGTAGAGAATCAAAGGACAGAAAATAGTTATTTGTTGATTTGAAAAGGCTAATGCTTCATCCATGGGACTTGGTTATCACAAGTTTGGAAGTCCCTTAGTTGTATTTGTATTTAGACTTTCTATGTGTCTTTTTTTAGTGGAGCAAAAGAGACTAGAAGTTGAATTTTTTGATGTTTAGTTGTTGACCCTTGTGTGGGGTTTCCAACTTGTTACTTTGATTGATTAGTCAATAACCATGTTTAGGATTTCCCAAGTGCTTTTGTCTTTCTAGGATCCTTAAGGGACAAAATGGGAATCTTGAATAATTCATATTGGACAATGGCTTTTTACAGCCTAGGGGAGACAGTGCTTTGTTGACATCTTTGAAATGTACTTTTGATATTTTCCGCTATAGTTAGATTTAAAAGCATGTCTAGGCGCTAGGCTGTGGCCTGTGCGCCTCAGAGTGGCCCTTGCTGTATCTAATCCAAAGGCAGTGTGCCTAAAGTGCACCAGGCAAGGTGCACAAAAGGTATGCCGCACGGCCTAAGGGCTCTTCAAACCGGACGTTTCACTGTTTGTGACACGTTTCACTGTTTGTGACACGTTTCACCGTGTGGTGACCCCTGCTTTGCCTTTCAACTTTGTCACATTGGAAGAAGAAAAAGAAAATGAGGGTAAGAACACAAAGAAGGTTTGCACCTTGCGGCCAAAGGACTACACTGAGTGGCTGGCCTGTTGTGCCTTGTGTCTAGTGATCATAATGTTTATAGATATTAGGTTACTGATTTTGAAAGGTGTCATTTTCACCTGACTAAAAAATTTATGTGGTATCTGGTTGCTAAAGATATTCTGTGGTTGGAACTAACAGTCTGAATGTCACATCTGCTTTTACTTGTTCAACTGTAGCTGTTGTTGTTTCTATACTTAAATGTGATTTATGGTTCTTCTTGTCTGATCAGCCCCGAGCCCTTGACTTGTTTACATTCGATCTCTTTTTGACCTACTTTTTCATAAATGATTGATCATTTCAGCTTGCAAATGGGTCGTGGTGTGAGCAGTGGAGGAGGACAGAGTTCCTTGGGCTATCTTTTTGGAAGTGGAGAAGCTCCTGCTCCAAAACCTACTCCAAAACCTGCTCCTAGTAATGCTCAGCCTGCTCCTGAGCCTGTACGTGCTGTGAAAGAAGTTCCTTCAGCTAAGCCTGTCTCTGGTGCTCAATCAGGTATTCCTGGTGGTAATAGCAGGACCACCACAAACAATTATCACCGGGCTGATGGACAAAACACTGGAAACTTCCTCACGGTACGATCCTGCTCTTGTTTGAATGATTTGCAGTTATGTACCTTCTTTTTGGATAAGTTTCTGGTATTGCCTCTCCTCTTTCACTTCTAAGCACACCCCCTCATCTTACACCAACCTATTGAAAGAGGGGTAAAAAGAGGAGAAAGACAATGTTGTGAATGGTTGAACCCCCTTTTGGTAGTTCATTTCCATTCATTGCTCGAGTGCACCTTATCTTATGGAGAGGGGAAAAAGGCTCATCTTTTGAAGGTTAATTGGATATAGATGTAGTTGAGATGTTTATCTAAAGGTGTAATATGGCCATGTTGAAAGGAGATAATCTTGGCACTTCCAAAAAAAAAAAAAAAATTGGATGGGAAATAAGTAAAGAAAAGATTAACTTGGTAGCCATCCCTGTGGACATGTCTGGTTGGGTTCTCCATTGAAAGTACCCTAAACTCTCTAAAAAGATAAAAATGGGGAAGAAAGGAGCACTGGAGCAGTGACCAAGAGAAACTATTTTCTCTCAGTCACCATCTGTTCTGTGCTAAGTGGCATCTGACTTCTTGAGTCCCACGCCATGAATAAAAGAAAGCGAAAAAGTTGCATCTTGTGCCAAGATAATGTTCTATATTTTGGAGTTTGTAGTAGCAAAATAGCTGTGCTGTCCACCCCTGTAAACCTTACTCAATTTACTGATTCCATGTACTGTAATCTGTTGTCTGCAGGACCGTCCCTCGACCAAGGTTCAGAACGCCCCTGGTGGTGGATCCTCCCTGGATTATCTCTTCGGTGGTGGTAGTAAGTAAATCAACGAGTTTCAAATAGAGAAAAAGTCTTGAATTCTTGTTGAAGAGAGAGTTGCTTCTATATTCCAAAATACCGATGATGTAATGTAAGCTGTAGATTCTGATTTCGTAGCACTTTCATCTAAAAATAGTCACATCTTTGTGGCTAAGAAACATCAACATTGTATTTTCTTGTTTTTCTGAAATGTAAAATATATCCCTACTATGATTTGGCGGCTGGAAAGCTTTTGCTTAAAGCAGCTGATTGTATGCAAGTGAGGCATCGCAAGCAAGGATGGTTTGTAAACTCTGAAAAATGCAGTGAACTGTTTGGTAGTGGAGTTGTTGGGCACTGTGTCTAACGTCTGGAGATCTTTCAGATAGGAAAATTGACATTATGTCACTGTTGTCAATTTTTCAGCGGTTTCTGCGACTTTCATTGCCAATAACCTGCAAAACAAGCGACAGATAGTTCATGTGTGATATTGAAAATGACATACATATTGCACCATTATCTTCTGTATTCTACTAGGAAGGTGCATACACAATACCGTTGTCTTGTGAATGAACCCATTTTAAAGTCATCAATAATTCAAAACGCAGCATGTTGCATGTACCACCAATGCAAGGTCTGTATGTAGGGCTAAGTTGAGCTTCAATAAATTGACTGCATTAGAAGCAAGTTCAGATTGTAGACCTATAAGACAAGTTCTTCCATCTCCAATGCCACAACAGGGAATTCTTATTATAATCAAAATGAGACCATCATTGGGATCTTGGTGTATGCAGAGACCCTCAATGGGAGACTCACCCAGCCAGGTGTGTGACCCGAGTCATGTGTGGATTTTGTTGGAGCGAAGCACTGGTGAACCGGGCAGGCAATCAAAATAAAAATTGAGGCCATCAATATCAGATGTGGGGTTGGTTAGAGTGATAAGCAGTTTTGTACTGCTTAATTGCGATCTCAAGTTCAAGCCTTAACTATGAGGACCCCGATTAGAATGAAACTCCGATGAACTGGACGGGCAACCGAAAAAAAAAAATGAGATAATGAAATATCATGATTAGTTTCATGATTTTATTGATTAAATATGGCAAAGAAATTAATAGCCACTAGGGACGATCAATTTTTTTTTAATATCATCATTCTCAAAAGAAAATGGTCAAAATGTCTACTGAATGTACCCTTTTTCCTGAGTGAATTCCCAAAATAAGGTTGGAGCAACAAATAATTCCCAATATAGGCTACATTTAAAAATAATTCCCATTATGGTGTCCACATAGGTTTGGATTGATCCAAACCTGATTTTCTCATATAAAACCTATTTTTTCTTAAAATTCAAAAAGAAAAAAAAAGTTTAGAGAATTAAAATGCAACCTTTATTTTTTCTTCTTCCAAAAAACTATTTCATTAGACTTCGTGGTCTGATAACCCAAAATACATATCTCCCTGTGCACAAAAAATTTCATGGGCAGTTTATAAAACAACTACTAGGCGTGCAAAAGATATGAATTTTCTTAGCATACAACGGTGCATGGATAGATGGCAACTAATTAAACCTTATCTTTACCTTAAAAAAAAATAAAAATAATTAAACCTTATCTTAATGATGAAATATGTATCAGATAAACAGGCAGTGACATTAGTAATTTGTTAGAATATTAAAAAAGGACTATTGCCCTGAGAACACAAGCCAATCAAAGTCAACCATGACAAATATGAATATTGGGCTACTAATTGTTATGGATATATGATTCACGCCATCACACATCAGTAGCTAATGGAAGATAGATTAACCCCTCCTCACGCCCACAATTCTTTACAATACGATATCGTAAGGTTTTAGAAGATATTTCACCCTTTGTTCCATTTGTATGACAGCATAAGTTTGCAATTTGGACAAAAGTATTTTTTAATATAAAATGCAAACTAATAAATAGGTTATTATTAATTTTTAAAAGAAAATCAGGATCCAAACCTATGTGGACACCATAATGGAAATTATTTTTGAATGTAGCCTATATTGAGAATTATTTATTAATCCAACCTTATTTTGGGAATTAACTCCTTTTTCCTTTTCATTTTTTTATATTAAAAATGCAACCTTTCAATTTCACACAATTACTCACTTATTAATAGAGTAATCACTTCAGTCTCAAAATTTACCGCTTACCATTTACCCTGAGTCAAGTTCTCAAGTCTCAACCTTGTTAGCTTTGCTAATTCGGCCTAAAAAAAGTTCCTTCAAAAATAGGGACCCTAGGTGTGTTGTCCCTTCAAAAAAAAAGTCTCAACCTTGTTAGCTTTGCTAATTCAAAAGCATAAAAATCTTTATTTTTTTACCTCTCATTCTCTCAGAGTCTCAGGTTCTCAACTCAATAAAAGACAAAATCTCCCATTTGGTATCTTTGCTTTGCTTCGCTTCTTGTGTACAAGCATTGTATCTTTTCCTCTCACACAGTCACAGTCACAGTCACAGTCACAGTGTCACACACTCACACTAGTGCTTTCATTTGCTCAGTTGATAACAACCCACTTCACTCAGATCTACCCTTTACTTCTCAGGTAACCATATTTCATTACCCATTTCTTTATTTTCACTTTTACTGCTCTTGCATGGAAAATTAAAGATGAAAAATTTGTCAAAAAGTTTCTTCCTTTATGAATGAATAAATGAAATGGCAGTTGTAGTTGTAAGCTTTTAAGGGTTGTGATTGGATGGTTGTGTTGTTGATGTGATTTCTGTTGATGGGTATTTTCTGTTTTTGCATGATGGGTTTTGTATTATCATTTTTTCGATGTGAGAAATTTTGTTGGTTTAATGTTTCTTATGTGGGTATTTGCTTATTTGCATGGTGGAGTTTGTGGTTCATAAAGATGTTGATTTGTTTGGTGTTTCATTGTGGTGAAGATGAAATTTTGCTTTTTGTGATGAGGTAGTGTAGTTGTTCTTGAGGGAATTAGAAGGAAAAAGATGATCAAGTGTTGTAATAGTTGCTCTAGTAAGAGAAAGTTGGTAACAAACAAGTGGTTGGTGTGAGTGGTTCGACACTCTCATCCCTTAAGCAAGGTCTTGGGTTCGAGATTTGTGAATGGAGAAACCACTTGCTAGGAGCACTTTACCCCTTAGTGGGCCGACCCGGTGTGAATAGGATTGGCCTAGCCCAAAGCGTTTAGGTATGCCTATGGCTTAATTTTTTTAAAAAAATAGAGAAAGTTGGTAGATCCAAAAATTGGAATGTGGTGTTTCGACTGAGTTAGTATGTTGTTCTGTTTGGTGAAGGGGTTTGAGGTGACTAGGAGAATAGGAGAATTTCCATGCTGTTATGTTGGGTTTTGGAATTGTTGTTCTTGGAGGAGTTTCGCGGTTTTTCTAGGTGGTTGAAGTTTCTTGTGCAGGCTATTGGGTTGTAATGTCACACTCAACTAGAGTAGATGTTTTAGAGATTGTTAGATTAGTGAACACTGAACAGTTATTGATTGAGGCTGCTCATGTATCTTAATCATTTCGGGCAGAACTGGAAAGTACGAAGAGTGGTGAATGTTTGAGTTAGGCTGCAAAATTAAGTAGGTGAATAGTAGCACATTCATGGTCCATTTGTTTCTTTTCTTCTGGGGATCTGTTTTAAGTTTAGAAATGAAACAAAAAAAGAGACGAAAACACCTAGCTTGAGATCTTAATCCATCATGAATCCGTGATTCTCAAATAGACGGCTGATGTATATGTTGTTATATACTTCAATGTACAAGAGTTAGTACATTGAAGTACATTTCTTGTGTCCTTTTGCTTCTT
>ONZK01002160.1:19873-33604 GCA_900322385.1 Pharnaceum exiguum | reverse complement strand
AACAACTTTCGATTTCCTTTCAGACCCTTTATGACCCCCCCCCCCAACCCACCCACACACACACAATTTTTCTGTCTTTCGCAATTCGATTACTGCAATTGTTGAGATTGTGTGCTTGCTTTCTTGTAGCTTTTTTCTTTTGGTCTTTGATATGTCCTGCAGTTGCTTGTATTTCGAGTATCATCAGGCTTAGTTCTGCACTTGTTTGTATTTCGAGTATCTATCTCTGACTCTCTGTTGTAACCCTGACATTTATACACTTATGCTCAGTTCTGCATGAGCAACATTGTTCTGCAAATGAAGTTTTTTCCTCGAAGAGCGCTGACAAAATCTTGGTACTTGGGGGTTAGAGTTAGACAGATGTTGGGGTTAGGTTGTTTAATATAGTGTTATGAATTTGAAATTGGACAAGAGATGGATGGTCTAACATTTAAAGGAACTCTAGTTTTACTTAAGGAAGATGAATAAATGATATTCTTTCAGGATTCTGGTTTTTCATGATTGGTACTTTCCATTCTCATCACATAAAATCACACTTCTGGCTTTTCTTCCATGATGCACACTGGCGTTTCCTATTCTTTGCCTTTTTCGCTTTGCTTCTGCCCTTAGTTTGATTATTTTATTCTAGGACTTCATTACTTATGGGGCGCGGAGTGAGCAGTGGAGGAGGGCAGAGTTCCCTGGGTTACTTATTTGGAAGTGGGGAAGCACCAAAACCCGCTGCTAGTAATACTCAAGTCACTTCTGATGCTGCACCAGTTGTAAAGGAGGCTCCTTCAGCAACGCCTGTCTCCGACTCTCTGCCAGTTGCACATGGTGGGACTAACAAAAACTCCTCAAACAACTATCACCGTGCTGATGGTCAGAACACCGGAAACTTCATCACGGTATGTCTGCTGTTGTAGCTAGGTTTTTGGTTCTGATTTTGTTTTTTCTTTTTAAATTAACAAACAATGTCTTAGATTTGCAGTTATACAATTTCTTTCCTGTTTTTATTTCCCTGTTGCAGCTACGTGCTTTAAGATCATCTTATTCCGTTTTCCTTTTTAATCTTTCAAGAGTATAAGAATTCATTATTTCTCGTGAAAAATAATCTAGTGAGGCAAAGCCTTGCATGATCCTTCCTTGTGCATTTTCATGTCTATGTTGTTTGAAATTATTCATGAAGAACTTAAAGAGTGCCATTTATAATTTAATTAATGCAAATTTACAATCTCGCTAGTCAAGTTTCAAGGATTTGAGTCAGTGAAGCATTAAACACTGGCAGTGTAAACTGCAGATAGTGAGCGTATGCTGCTTTCATCTTGTAAGGCATGATCTATGAGACTCAGGATTTCTTAGATGTATGCAGGCTGAAATGTGCTGTACGCATGTATAGTTGTATACAGTGTGTTTTTGTGTGTGGGAAGAAAATCTTCTTTGGAAGTCTTGTATGAACTTCTAGTAGTTTGCTGCTTGGGATGACATGACTGTGATTTGATGAGTACTTGATTGTAGCTACTGTGAATAATGTTGGGTCTATAAGTTTGGGAATGGAAAGTGTTTAACTTTATTTGAACTAACCCCACATGCATAAAAGAAAAAGCTCCCTTGAGTTTAAATTTGGATAGACCAGTTGCTTTTTTCGCGCTTTGATGCAACTCTTTGACCATTAGTATTTTTGATTTTTATTTAATATATTAAAAGTTCATTACTTTTTGGAGATTATTTCAAACCAAATCCAATAATCGTATTCTCATAATATATTTCGGAATGTTATTTTATAATATGGTCGTAGGTATATAGTTGGACTCTCGAAAGGTGAACATACCATTCAAATGTGAGCAGAGGTAGTATCCGGTAACTGTGAAATTTAAAAATAATAGGGGAGGAAATTTTTCATATGGTGGTGGTGTTGCTTAACTCCACTACACATAACTACCTGATTTCCTGATTGCTATTGCCAAGTAGTTTTACAGGAATTACTGCTACTGGCAACCACTGATTAATGAACAATAGTAGTAGACAGAGATGCCATTGGTTCGATTTCACAATAATTGCTATCAATGATTATTTACCTGAACGTTGGCTGAGAAAGTAAATTTGTTCTTGCATATGAGCTTTTGACACAGTTATCAATATAAAGTAATACATAAGTTGTTCAGTATTGTGTATCTTGTAGCAATGTAGTGGGTTTTAGGAAAACTACCGCCACTATGCTTACCGATTATGTTTTTTGACAAAGTGAGGTTCTACTTTATGCAGGACCGGCCCTCCACTAAGGTTCAAGCTGCCCCTGGTGGTGGATCATCCTTGGATTATCTCTTCGGTGGTAAATGAGAAGCTGTGCTGCATAAATACATATTGAACTGTTGATTTCTTCAACTTAGCGCTGATGATGTCAGGATTTAGTTTTGCTTGTTTGATGGTTGGTTGTTCATTTGGAGGAAACTAGAAAGAAGTTACAGCAATGTAATTACCTGTTTTGGTGACATTAAAAAGAGCTTTGTGGTTGAGCAGTGTGTATCTTGCTTATTATTGTTGCTCTGTCTCTTTGTTCTAGTTGTCAACTGACCTAGTTCAATTTTTTTTTTTGTTTTTCTAGAGGTGTTTGCTGTTGTGTTAAGCTTACTTGTCCTATTCCTTGCTAAGGTTGCTAGTAGTCACTTCAATGTTTTCTTTCTTTTTATGGATGACCAAGTTCTACTGATCTTATTAAAGATTTTTGCTATTGTGTGAAATATACTCTCTTGTCCAATTCGTTGCTAGTCGGATTGTCCCAAAATAGTTTCGTGTTACAGTTTTCGTTAGAGATTACTCACTACTGCTCAATTTTCGATTCCCATCTCTTACAAAGTCATGTACAAAATACAACTATCGTTTAGTACGTGATTATTTTATTTTTAAAAAAGAGTTGCCATCTCACTCATTTGATAATACAATATCATGAGTTGATAATACCAGATACAGAAGCAGTAGCGGATTGGATAACATGAAACCATTTGTTTTTTCATAATTAGAAATGCCTTTAGATATAAGCCTTCTTAGTGATTGCCGATAAACAAAACATTAAAAACAGTAGGATCCAACGAAGTCCCGAACTCGTGAAAGACCTAGGATGCAATTGAAACTTGATAGATGGAGATTGCTGTCATAAGGACCTGTCAGATAAACCAATCCCGCAATCACATTGATAAAAATAACTTCTGCATCCTGGCCTTAAGTAATTTCTCTCAAGATATGTCGTTAATTTGTTGCGTCCCTGTATGCGGTACTATTTGCAACCAACAGGAAAATTATCTTAAAAGAACATTTCCATTTCCTAGGAACCAGATCAACAATGCAGCAAAAAGTTGTCATATTCGAAGACCAGTTAGTAACCCTTCTATAAGACAAAACTGCTATTACAGGAAAGCTGTATCAAAATTAAAGGCAGGGGAACGTTTCCTACAAATCTATTTTTACATATAAAAATAAAAGAGCATCACGCCTCGATTGAAAATACACTCTACAGTCTACACTCTCGGTCAACAACTATCAATAAACCCAGATGCCAGGCCACGATTTGTAAATTAGCCTTTCAGAGGGGCAGGGATGATACCCCATTTCTGCCGTACTGTGTCCAAGTCCTCATCAAAGTGGCGCTCATAATATATGCACATAAGATCAGTGGCGCTCATCCCGGCACGGAGAGCCCAAGGAAAGTAATGTTGGTAGAACAGTGATCTTTGCTTTCGAGTGAATCTCACCGAGCCTCCGATGACCGACATGAAGCACATTGGGAGATGCATTTGCTGAAACTCTATGACTTTCAGAGCCGACTCACCTATCAAGTTTGTAGGGAGTCCAAAGAGGGTGTGCCAGAAGTCGTGTACTTCTCGGGCACGCATAGCCACGTATGCTAGCTCTTCAGTGTCCATAAAGCGTACAGGAGGGCGATCGTCAGGGGAGAAATTCCTAGACCCCATGAACTTGGCATAAGCGGCACCAAAAGTGTTGGGTGGGAGGTCCCAAGCATGGCCAACATTTGCCGAGATAACTCTGGGCCTTTCAAGAAGTACTGCCTGAAAGAAAAAAAAAAGAAATTTCAGGAATAAAATCCTAACAACTATTCTGGTAATGTGAACGACTCAACCACATTCAACAGTGAAAGGGCAGTGATACAGCAAGTGCAAGACTCGAATATTAGAAATTGTCACAAATCATGACCATTTCTTACTGACGATGACAGTGATCATGAAGAAATGCTATCAATCAAAGTAACAAATAGACAATGTGTAAAAAATTCAACAGCACCATGCAAAAATCAATGCCCGTAACACATAAGACTTGTTTCCAGTGTAAAAAAAAGACATATAAAA
Source organism: Pharnaceum exiguum (assembly GCA_900322385.1). NCBI lineage: Eukaryota > Viridiplantae > Streptophyta > Magnoliopsida > Caryophyllales > Molluginaceae > Pharnaceum > Pharnaceum exiguum. Next base: position 29,264 of record ONZK01002160.1, on the reverse strand, counting down.
ATGGTGACCTGAAAATCACATACTAAAACCTCTCCAGTAAGGTCAGGCATCTAAGGTCTGCCCAAAAAAAAAATGTCCATGACTAGTGAATTATCTCTCTGCCGTATCTTTGAAAGGGCAGTGACCTAGCAATAGCAAGACTAAGAAGATAAGAAGTTGTGTCAAATCATGACAACTATCAATGTAGAGGAAAATAGTCCTTTCAGATAACTGGTGATTTTGAGGAAAAGCTACCAATCATCAGAGCAAAAAATGGTACATCATGTGTCTGTGGAGAGGGGGTGGGGGCGGGGGGGCTTCAGCAGAGGTATTGTATACAGAATGCACATATAATGCACAGCAGTGTGCAAAAATCAATGCCAGAAAACAGAATTGATATTTTCCTGACAAAAGACGGATAACAGTGACCACCAGAAATATGCCGCAACAATGAAAATTCACAAGATTGTAGAACACTCGGGTTGTTAGAACACTCGATTGTTAGAAAGCAACTCTATATATGCAGTAAGAAATCACACAAAACGAATAAAAAAACAATTGACATCAATGTCATTTCGGAAGTTTGCAAAGAAAAGTGGTCCAATACAACCATGAAATAACCAAAGAATGCGATCAACTGTGAGAAAGCATCTCCATATATGCAGACTGCAGTTAATACAAATTTATAGAAATAGCATGTGGAGCTTACTCTGCCTTCTGGACTCCTCTTCATCCTTTCAAGAACCCTTTCGAAAGAAGGTTTTCCTGTTGTCTCTCCTAAGGCTGCTATGAGATCAGCCCGTCTCGGGTCAAGTAATGCACCCACAGCTGAACCAACTGCGACTGCAGCTTGCTGCAAACCATTAAGCCGGACACGAGCTCCTCCTAACATTGGCAGAAAATCCTGCAGGCAGTATTCAAGTTTTGACACTTAATTTCAAACGTAGGAGTATTCTGGATTAAAGGGCAGACAAATATACATAAAACTCAGGAGTTCGCGGGGCCCAAGGGCAGGGAGCAGGGAAAAAAAGAGCTAGAATAGTTTCTTATTTCTGAGTAAGAGAAAGAAGATACAAAAAAAAAACATGACAACATGTATTCAAATTGCACTTAATTGCCTATTAGTTCAACAAGATCTTTATGTCCAGGGAATTGGACAAATGTACTAAAAGGGGTTTCGATAAGCTTTATAGATTGTTTAATATCTGAGAATCCTACATCAAATTGTCGTCGATGCGACTTGGGAAACTAGCCTTGCTTCCCCCGCACACAACTCTCACAAACCAACTAATCTAGACATAATGACACAAACAATGGTCTCTAACATCAATTCCGATCAAATCCAAGAAGTGAAGACATCAATAACAATAACTAAGCCGTATCCAAGCATGTTCCACGAACACCTTCAAGTGAAGTGAAGAAATGCTCATATACTTCTAATTCCATCTCCATTTCTTTTTCTAGCAATGATGCTGAGAACTTCAAACAGTAGAACAAAATCTGGTTGTTACCCTCTCCTTCCCCTATTAGTTATTTTTTCCCTTCTTGCACAAGGATAATCAAATTAGTATTACAATCCTCAACAAATGGACTCTACTACAGTTCTTTGGTGACTTTCTCACTTTCCTCACTGTCCTACACCCAAAGACCATAACTTTACCACACTAAACCAACAAGGTTCATCATATCACCCTCAGCTGTAACTTTGTAACCCAGATGGCTAATTAACACAAGGCCATCAAAAACCGAAGTTTCAATGTACATCAACAATTCCTGATCATCCCACTATTTTTTCACCAAAATCAAGCAATCAAAAACTAAAACAACAATCTTTCACCAACATCATCTACAAAGAAAATCTTCCTACCATTATTCCAAACTTGAACATCTTAACCGAGCTACGAATGTGACAACTAATTCGGGACAACCCGATATTCTATATTACTCTTCGTAGAAAAAAAATAAGGGCATGACCCAGATACAAAAAAGTGATGATCAAGGGAAAATGGGAAAAACCCACATGTGAGAAAATCAAACTAACAATGCTGGCAACACAAAAATGCATGTATAATCATTTGACAATCACAGAGACATTTCAACAAACAGATGGTGGGTATAGTGCATTTATTAGAATTATAGTAAGATTATTTCATTAAAAAAGAAGGGGCAAACCTTGGGATTAGCGCAGCCGATGATGGGTAGGGGGATGAAGACGGTGGCAAATTGGCAAAGGGTGTTTTGTAAGAAAAAATAATAATAATCAGGTTTTGTTTTGATTGAGCTTTTATGTTGTTGTTTTGGTGTCTAAACTCGAAAGGGTGGGAAAGGAAGGACCTGAACTTATGGGCTTATAAATGGGTGAAGGGCCTAAAGTCCGAATGGTCTTATACTCAATTTTGAATTATTAATTTTTTAGAGATACTATCATTTATTTTTTGGGTACACTCGTTATAAGTTCATACCCGTTATTTTCACAATTTTACTCGGTATAAATATTGGAGTATGTGGTGATTTATGTCCCACATTGTCATTTGTAGTGGACTTGAGGTGTTTATAAGTAAGTGGCCGGGTGCCCTCCACTCATTGTCCAATGGCTTTAAGTTGGATCCTCACAAGTTTATAACATCTCTTTTTGGGCCCAATTTAACAGTAAATTCACACTTGGTGTTCTAAATAGTGGTTCATAATGATATTCAATTGCCTAATACTTATTTGGACTTATTTGTCGAGAACAAAATTTTCACTTTGGAATTAATTGGTGCAATTCTTGCTTGGATGCCTGTGTTATTTTGTATGAGAACAATTAAAAGATTAACGGTGTCAAGTTTTGGCTGCTCGGGTGTAAAGTTCAATGTGAAATAAACTTTTGATAAAATAATAACTCGGGTGGCATGAGACGAGCCAAAACGATAAAAAAAAAGGAACTAACAAGACGAGCCAAAAAAGAGTCAGAGTCGAGTCACAGACTCACACTACCTCTGGCTCGAGCTCCATTATTCTAACCATATATTATTCACTTAGAAATATTTCTACTCGAAGTGCTAATTTCACTTAGAAACTTTTGATATTCTGACCATTATTATGCAACAACTCAACAAGATGGATTGCAAGAGTCGACAACTGGTTTAGTTTTTTTAGTTTGCACGTTTCAATCCTTTTGTTTAAGTTGTTTTCCTTTCATTTTTTATCCTCTCAATTTCTCTAATACCCATTAACTTTTACAGTAATAATTTAGTCTGAGGTTACGTTATTGAATGACTTACTTGTTTGCAAGATCACTAGTTCACTTATTTGCATGTTGGTCACTTGATCATATCTTTTTCTCTAATATAATATCGTGTGATATAATATTGCAGGATTCTTCGAGTAAGGGGCAGAAGCAAAAGTCTGTAGGGATGGAAGTGCTAGCAACTAAGGTTTGCCTCTGCCTGATCTATTTCACTTTTAATAGGAATCTGAGTTTGGACCTTAGATACATCAACAAGTCTTTGGTACACCAGGTGATTTTATAACTAATTATAAAGGATCTGACTAATGGCATTAAACATGTAAAGGGAATTTATAACTAATTATACATACATGCGTGTAAATACTTGGGGTGATTCAGTGACACTAGCATTAGCATAGGGTTCATCTGGTATTATAATAATAACAATTAACAACCCTACAATAATAGGTTAAAAGTGATTCTTTTATTTTCATTAACATCTCTTTTAAAATTTTATTCATTAATGACCCTTTTTAATCATTAGTAACTTTTTTTGTTCGGGTTGCATCGTGCTAGGTGTATATGGGTTCACAATCTTTTTTGTGTTTTTCAAAGTATAATTGAGTTTATTAGTTTGAGAATGCACAAACCAAAATGCAAATATAACTAATTAATGGGTAGAAGAAACCTGAGATGTGTATATAGGTCTCAATCTTAACCAGAAGAGTTCCTCGGCTTTTAATTTTACTTCAATGGTCAAATTGAAAGACCATGTGTTGAGAATGCCCTCCCACATCGAAGAGGAGTATGTGTTGTGTTGACAAGGGAGTATAATATGTGTGTGTGTGTTGTGGTGATAAATTGTCCCACCTTGGTTGTGAGAAAGAGTTAGAGGTGTTTATAAGCTTGTGTTGCCCTCCCATTGACAATTGGTTTTGGGTTGGATCTCACAAGCTTGTAACACATTTCCGTGGTTCGAGTTTAACATGGTATCAGAGTGGGTCCCTCTTGGGCCCCTCCCCCGAGGCATGTAGTCCACTCGAATGGTCTCATACGTAAGACCCGCAGAGGCAGAGAGGCATTCGAGTGCGGGGGAGTGTTGAGAATGCCCTCCCATTGTTTGGTTGTGTGAAAGAGTTAGCTAGAGGTGTTTATAAGCTTGTGTTGCCCTCCACCCATTGCCAATTGGTTTTGGATTGAATCTCACAAACTTGTAACACCTCTCCGTGGTTCGAGTTTAACACCATGCCTTAATTTGCCTATTTTTCACATGCTTTGCGTCTGATGAATTTTGTTTTGTTGCCTCCCACACAATTTTTTTCATTTTTCTGTAGCTTACTGAGATTCTTGTTTTCATTAGACCTTAGACGTAATGGTGAAACAGTACAGCACGAATCTTGGCGCTCAAATTACCTGCTTTGCTGCAGCACAATGGCATTGTAAATGTGGACAGACAAATGGTTTTGCAGAAATCTACTAACTTGATGAACATATTTTGGTTCAAGTAGAAAAAACAAAAGTTTTCATTTTGTTCTATAAGAGTATAAGTTGTAACTTTACAGGCTTCTGTTTCATTAATCTTTCTCAATTTGATCTAAACTATTTGGACGTGAACTATCTTAAACTCAAAAAATGGCGTTGGGTTTTGCAGGAAACTGTTGGACGATTCTTGCCAAGAGAGCTAACAACTGACATTCTTTTACGATTGCCAGTCAAATCCCTTATGCGTTTTAAGTTTGTGTCCAAGTGGTGGCAGCACCTTATCACCAACCCCGAATTTTCCGCCCTTCATTCTCAAAGATCACTCCAAGACTCCTCGAAGGAGGAGTCATCCCTCGTCCTAATCGAGTATCCCGATAAATTCTTCTCCGTGCAAATGGGAAGTGCAGAGAAACTTGATATGACCAAGAAAGTTAGCCATCGTTTAAACTTGTCTGCAGGTGACAAAATTGTTGGCTCTTGCAATGGTTTGGTTTGTATTGGGAGATGGTCATCAAAACAACCTAACATAACTTTGTATAATCCATCAACTCAGCTACATCATGATCTCCCTTCTTTACCCATGGACCGCCCCTCAAAGTTGCCTGTTTATCATGATGGCGGATATCAAGTCATCAACAGCATGAAATTTGGTTTTGGTTATGACAGCATAAGTAATGATTACAAAGTTTGGAGGATGTGTGTATTTCACACTAATATCAAAGATTGCACCATTGGCTTTTCCGGCAAGGTTTACAGCTTGACGAAGAATTCATGGACAAAAATTGAAAACTTCCCCAAAAATGTTGGCGGAATTGAATCTGACTGTGGTACACTCTGCAACGGAAATGTTCATTTTGTCGCCCGTGTCAGGCCTGAAGGCCACTACTTTTATGATACTGGTATTCTTGCTTTTGAGCTCAACAGTGAAACATACCATGATCTGCCAGAGCCTCCTATAGATGATGGTTTGAGAGGCTGTAAGTTGCATCTAGGGGCTCTCGGAAATAACTTATGTGCTACTTATCATGGTGGTGGTGTCAGTGTCTTGAATGTTTGGATGATGAAAGATTATGGAGTGAAGGAGTCTTGGACTAGACTGTGTAGTGTTAATGATGACAATCTGAAGTTTCTTAGTCATGTCAGGCCACTCTCTTATTCTATAAACGAGGACAAAGTTCTGATTGATATTAGCTCCCATGAATTAGTATGGTATGACTTGAGAAATGGAAGAATTAAAGGGTATTTCTCATCTCCTGATCATCGAGGTGCAGAAATATGGGTGCCAACCCTCGTTTCCCCTAAGCCTTCGATGATTGAATAATCATGATCAGACCAGGTATAGTCAGCTTATCTTTAGTGCTCTCTTTTATTTGTTAACCTTGCCTTCGATGAGAAAATTATGGTGACCTTTTCATGTGGTTTATATGTGAATAATTCATCTGCAAAATAATTGTATTCAGCCTTTTATTGCGACTTCATTTACTAGTATGAGGAATTTTGTGTACCGTCTCATGATCTAATTGTGTTGTGTATCCCTAAGCATAAGTTAGCTTCTCTGTTTGTTTTGAGTGATTTACGAAAATAGAGTGAAAAATAATTTTAATTCTCAAATTAGGTTAGGTTTGAAATTTATTCCTCATGTGGTGTCCTCCTATGATGGGATATCCCAAACCTATTTTATTTGTATTTTTAGTTAATTTAATAAGGATCTCAAAAAAAAAGTTAACTTAATAAGAAAAAAAGAAGAAGGACACAACGTTTGTTTTTTTGTTTCTCAAATTTCATTCTCCCTTTCTTCTTCCCTCTACCCTAATGTCCTCATCTCCATCTCCATTGAACTCTACATATACTAGGAAATTCAAAGAAGGCTTTCAATTTGTATTGGGACTTCTAAGGTACTTTTCTACTTTCATCTATTGCTAATATACATAATTATGAAAAAAATTTTGCTCTATTACTGCACACAACTGAAATTTTACTGCCGTCATGAATAATTTTAATATTATAACTATAACTTGAAATTGATATAAGCCTCCTCGTCATGGTTCTCAAATAATGTATACAATTAAGAGATCATCAGCATTTAGTTTAATTTCACAATCATTTAGCTAGGTGACATGTACATTTGTAGCACTAACTTTAGAGGATGCTGGTACAATACAAATGTTATGTGGACTACGAAATTTCATAGTTACAATAATACAAGTATTATATTCATGTCAACCTAATGTGTACAAATTACCAAAGTCAATAACAAGCAGCAAGTGGTGTAGTGTAGCCGTGCAAACTCTTACTGCTACTGTTCTTCAATTTCATTCATCCTACGTTTCAACTTTCAAGGCATCAGGGGGATAAAATGAAGTAGGAAATTAAGAGTTATTTTCTTTTGTGAACAAATATTTAAAAAATAAAAATTTTGGTTTGGAGTTATCCAATCCTACATGGACACCATATGTGGAATTATTTTCAAACCAAACCCAATTGGGGAATTAAAATCTAATTCAACACCATTTTGGCAAATCATTCGTTTGTTTTAGCACACCACATGACCCCAAAAGTTTTTTTTTCCGCATAGCTCGATCATTGTTTTAGCTCATATTGGTGCTGGTGCATTGTCAGGTTGGAAGAGTGATGATTTGGTGAGAAATGGAGGGTTGCAGTTTCACCTGAAGGCGAGTTCAAGAGTTATGTACAATGGTCTATGTAGCTTGCATGTACGAGTATTTCTTTTTCTCGTGACATTCCTGGAAAGATTCAGTTGCATTTCTGTCTTCTATATATATTTCAGTTGAAAAATTTGTGTACACTCGTCTCACACTAAGTTAGTGTGAGACGGGTTTGGTCAAATGAGCCAAAAAAATAAAAAAAAATTTTCTTTTTTTTAAGTCTATACAAATGAAAAATGACCCCCATACAATTGAAAAATGACCCCCATACAACGGAAAAATGACCTCCATACAACTGAAAAATGACCCCAATATAACTGACTGAAAAAATGACCCCTATACAACTGTAAAATGACCCCCGTACAACTGAAAAATGATCCCCATGTAAAACTGAAAAATAACCCCATACAAAATGAAAAATGACCCCCATGTTAAAACTGAATAATGACCCCCATACAACTGAAAAATGACCCCATAATAATAAAAAAAAACCGTCGCACACTAAGGTTAGTGTGAGACGGTCTCACCCAAATTTTTGTGATATTTCAGAGGTCATTCTGGAAACAGTCTCCCGATTTGAAAAAATCGGGTAAGGCTGCGTACATCAGGCTCCCTCAGTACCCCATTTGAGATGGGACTAACTGGGATGTTGTTGTTGTTGTATATATATTTCAAATTCTATTAGTTAGGTCCTCTATTTTTGGAGACGTGAAGTTTTTAATGAAGCTTAATAAATCATAAGCAGTTTGAGAATATATAGAAGCGGGATCAGATATAGCAGGGAACACAAGCACTTGTAGTTAATAAGCAGAAAGGCTTGGCAAAGTATCTCTCATTCCTTTCCATGATCAATTTCATCACATTCAGTAGAAAAATGGCCTTTGAGTCATTTTAATCTGGACGACCATTAGGAAAGTAAAGTGAAACATTTCAAGTGAAACTATAGCAGCAAATATCCATGGATATATATCATATATCAGGTGAGTTAGTACTCCATTCATTACTGAGTGAGGCAGTAGTGTTATGAACTTACGATGAAGCCAAGGATGGAATTTTTGGACGGAAAATTAAACAAGGCAGCAATCTCAACCACAACAATTCCATCATCATCAATCTTTGCAGATGCCTGACAATGAGTATCCTTGTCCCAGGCTCCCATTTCACTCTTGCCATGTGTTTCCAGCTCTTTCTTGATTTCATCCCAATTGAGTTTGGATGGATCGTTGTAAAACTTTATATCCCCTGCTCTAACATATATATACCTCCAGATATATGATTTATTTTAATACCAAAATTGTAATGTACTTGTTACTTTTTTGGATGGATCGTTGAAAAACGTCCTATCCCCAGCATCAGGTTTGGCTGGAGGATCAGTTTGATCAGCAGCAATCAGAACGGTTGGCGTGATCCAGAATGGCCTCGTGCTTGCTATCGATGTTACAAACCCTGCTGCCATTATGCATACATATTACATTTTACTCATCCAAAACTTTTAACAATGTAGCAAGGTTCTCAGTTTATGGTCACATTTTACATAAACGACTATGAATGCTAGCCAGAAGCAAGACCTCATATATGAGAAGGAGAATAGCGACGAAACCTTAATCAAGCTTGAGATGCGTACGGCCTAGGTGCTACAAGAAGTTACAATGGAATATATGTGTAAGATAGGCAGGCTGGCCGATACTTATATAGACTGGAAGATAAGCCAAGGGGAGGGAGGTAGTGAAGAATTGATGAGCTTGCATTGCCAAGGGATACCCGGTGAAGGGAGTTGTTGAGACATTAGTTTTGTATGACAGACGATGATGAAGGGGAAACAGAAAACGTGCATTCATTTTTGAGAAGTTGAAATTGTTGTGACTTCAGAGGTTTCACACAACATTTACTTTCATTCCTCGAGCACCCCCCATTGTATGGGGATTTATACTCGGTTGTTTTTGTTGTATTTACTTTCATTCCTCGAGTGAGGTACAGCTATCCTCATCAGATATACACGGGAAGAACCTAACTTAAGTGGTAATGCTATTGGGCTACTATTAGCTAAAGCCCATTA
>ONZK01002158.1:116632-138242 GCA_900322385.1 Pharnaceum exiguum | reverse complement strand
CCCCCCCCCCCCCCCCCCCCCCCCCCACCCAACTGAGGTGTGGCTTGATGTTTGATTAGGGCTCCTCAACCCAGTTTGACTGGATGACTCTGCGCCTTTGTAATTGTAATTTCGTGCATCCTGAGCCGCGCTATGCTTAATTAAACATATGTGCCATTCATCAGTTGAAATAATGTTTGCCTGTTCTAAATGCATCATTGTGTTAAGTTTGTTCGTTCTGATTTTCAGCTAGCAAATGTGCAATTTCTCTGAACAGGTGATTTTGGGACTTTCATTGTCCATGGTGGGTCTGAGGTCGACAAGACATTCATTCAAGTGTCCGCAACTGTGAAAGAACAATCTTCGATATTACATGGTGGTGTTGGAAGTTCCTTAGTTAGTGGAGGATCAACAGTTCTCAGGTAATTTTTATTGTGCTATCTGGCAATATGTGGGCAAGCTTGCTTTCATGTGTAAGGAGAATTGTTAAACTTTGGAGATGTTATCTACTAAAGATAACTGAAAAGAAAATTGAAGATAAAAATTCAGGCTCTGTTCAGATAAGCAGCAAGTTTTCAGTTTCCAAACTAATCAAACCAATAACTTGTATCAGTTTACCTTGAAAAAAAAAAACCTGTTTAAGTTTTGTATAGTTGGAAAACTAGATCTAAAAGTAATCGTGGAACAATTTTTCTATCCTCTCCTGATATGGTTTCTCCATTGATGAGGGAGGGGTGGGATCGGACCTTCTGGCATGAAGGAGCTATAGAAGATAGGGGCGCTATGGAGGGTTGTTGGTGGGCTTCATCCCGTCAGTGGCTGCTGATGATGGGTGCTGCCGCAACATTGGCGGGTGGTGGTGGGTGTATCATGTATGTTGATTATTAGTTGACAATTAGTCTACCATGCATTAGCTAATGGTAGCCGATGTTTGGGGTTGATTGCATGGTACTCCTCAGTTTCATTAAGTTGTTCCTGTTTTCCTTTTTTGGGCGCTTCAGAAAGTTGTTCCTATTTCTATTATTTGGCTATTTTTTCCCTTAAAGTTCCAATAATGCCCCTTCCTAGTCACTCATGGTCCATACCCTTCTCTCACATAACAAAGGGTTATAATTGTCTTTTTATATAGAAATGGGTCAAAGTTGTAATTTAGCCAATTGTTAAGGACTACTTGTTCTCTGATGTGTTGCATTTGATCCTATTGGAATATGTATTTTTATAAACAAAATGGTAGTGGATGGTGGTGGTCATAGTAGTATTATGATGTTGCCATGGTAGTGGTGGGTGGCACTTGGCTGTGGTTGGTGTTGGCAAGCCAGTGCAAGTGAGTGCTGTGATTTTGTTTTGAAAAAGAGGAAGCAATATATTTGTCATAAAAGACGTTTGGTTGCACAATAGAAAGAACTGCTATGTATTCAAGTAAAAACAAAAAAATAGTAAAGCAAAGGGAGAGATTTTTTTTCTTTTTTTTTTTGTCTATTAAAATGATGTGGGTTGTGGTATACATTTTTTTAAAAAAAAAAACAAAAAGAAGAAGAAGAAAGAAAGAAAGAAAGATGAGCATCAATGCTGTTGATCAGTGGGTTGTTTTACGACATCTCTTTATTAAACAGTAACCTTGTGATATCACAGTGATATATAGAAGGATTTGCCGCTTTGGAGCATATTCACTACTCAGAGTGTCAGACATCTTTGATTTCTTCTGTTGTTTATTATTATTAATTCTCCAATATAGCTAAGGGTATCGTTTCATGCTTGGTGTTTAGCTGAAGTGATCATTGTTTTAAAGAAAACTCACGTATTTTCAGCCTTTCTAGAATTTTTATAAATAATATACTACCGTATATTAATAGCAATTTTGTTATCAAACATCGTCCTCTAATTTTTTTTTGGTTGGTATATGGGCTTGGGGGAGCCCTTTCAAAAAGGTATTCTCCTCTCCATTGGTTAACGGAATAAACTTTCTCTGGTGTTTTTGTTTGAGACATATTATACCTAAAAGAAACTGTCATTGAACTTTTGGAACTTAACACCAGATTTTTAGGTTCACTTATTATTCCTGTTGGAGATAATTATTTATCTCACAGTGTTGTTATACCTATTTGAAGTTAATTTATGTATTTCTGAAATCTGAATGAAGTTTGACAGCTTGTAATTTTGTCAACCTGTGGTGGCTTGAAATTTGCTGTAACTATTGATATATTTACCAGGGGTAGTAAGGCAAATCAAGACTCCTTGACGCCAGAATTACCAGGTCAGAACAGTAAAGACTACAGTACCATCCGGCCAAAGATTGGTGGAAAAGGGGGTCTGGGCAATCAATCTTTCAAAAATGAAACTGTCAATCGGAAAGCTTTTGCTGTGCAAGATAAGGTGACCTCACTTCTGTTCTTGTTGTGTTGCATTAAGATTATGATAAGATTTGAAAGGGTGTCTGAATTACCATTTGCTTATTTGGTTTCCCGAATACTGCAACTTGGTTGCTATGTTTTTATTCAATATTCAAATCTAATCATTGCATATCGAAGTTTTTTATGTTGTATCCAGACTGAAAATAGGTTTAAACCGTTACTCATGAATTTTTGAACCCGTCTTTCTTTTGCCTTTCTGTGTTATACAATTTCAGTGAGTGCCCTGTCCATGCAATCTTTGATCTGAACCTACAATGTAAGTATTAAGAGGATGTGAAGTGTCGAAGTTTATGAGCTTGTATCAGCTGTTTTCATGCTGGATGCTTTGTCTTACCAAAACCTATGCTGGATCATGTGTGCTTCTTCCTGTTGCGCCCTCCTCCCCCTCCTCCTTTTATTGAAGGCCTTCACTCTGTGTTAGTCTTTGTGGTATACCTGGTGTTTTCAAGTTTCAGTTTCTGTGGAAGTAGAAATGACGATCTCTTCTTGCAGCGTTTTTGTGATGTTTTCTAAGAACTTCAAAAATTGTGAAAAATGCTTTTTTTTTTCTTTTTTTAATACTTCTGGACATGGACTTGTTTCTTAGAAAACAAGGAAAACATTTTGGGATCAGGTAACACCTCATGTTTTTGAAGGAAAATCTTTTTGTATTATTTCCCTATTGATATAAAGAAGAAGGGTGATATGCCTAGGTTTCCTGGATCTTTATTGAGGTCCTTTTGGAGTATGTGCTGGAATCCATGTGCTTGCTATGAGGATCGTCTTACCTAGGTTTAGATTTCAACTTTGCAATTCATTTGGGATTACTAGTATTATAATATGAGTAGCTAAAAGTATGACTAGTTATTGAGGTTGACTGTTTGGAACTGATGTCCAGATTTGTGCATAGCTTCTGATTAAACTCAAATCATTTGGCAACAACAACATAGTTTTGTATCCAAAACTGATTGGGGCTGGTTAACACTTAGCGCAGATCCAAACATAATTTGATTACTACACACACACGCACTCACACATACACCCAAAAGCACAAATCCCACATACACAATGTGTAACATACACAAAATGAACGCACACACTCACACATGCACACTAAGCCACACCACTACAGAAACAACATCAACCCAGTTCAATCCCCCTTCAATGGGGATGCTGAAGGTTCAGGATATACCCTGCTCCTCTGTAAAGAAAATAATTATACAGAGATGCTGTTTCCTAGAGAGACCCAAGATGCATTGCCGCATTGAAGTTTGACTTCGTGCAACTTCACTAAAATGAGAAGTGTTGTTTGTAAACCCAAAGCTGAAAGATGGTATACGTTCTTTCAACTCCACTGGTAATGGACGTAATTACAAACACACACCATTAGGAATTTTTTTTCCTGAGACCAGGGTTCAATTTTCGCTTCCGTTATTGGAGGATTGGAGGGGATGTACATCAGATGTGCTCCGTTGATGTCCTTCAATCACTCTATCTAATCCACTGGCCTTTACTGAGATGGTCAAACCATACCCAATGTCTGAACCTCCGTACGGACAAAATCTGCTGGACCTTTTGTAAACCATAGTGTTTCTTTCCATTTCTCTGTTTGTCATCCTATTTGAATCTTTGTAGACCATCAAGGTGATCATTATCTTTTCCATATAAACTAGTCCTACTTGTGTAATTCATGCTTAATGACTGCTTATGTAATCTAGATGAGGTGTTTGACAAGAACTTGGCTGATGGCAGTCTCTGTTGTGCATTCTCAGTTGATGCTACTTACCGGCATTGTCCAGTGTCTAATACTTGGATGTTCTTTATGTAGCTATGGTCGATATATGCTGCTGGGAACACGGTCCCTATCCCTTTTTTGAAGGCAACTGATATATCACCAATTGCTCTGTTATCTGATAATGTTTTTGGAGGCAAGCAAAAGGACGGTAGTGAAACTGTGGCTGCAGAAGCACTGCATGAACTTTTCGCAGGCGATGCACAATCGAAGAAGAGACGGGGGCAAAATGAGGTTTGAATAACTGTGATTGTTGTACAGTAGAGCTAGACAGCTAGTTGCTGATTCCATGTCCTAATTTTTTCTTTCTTTCTTTGTGTTTGAAATATCAGCCTATGGCTCTTCCTCCTAGTGTCTACCAGAGACTCACTTCCAGTCCTACTCTGATGAATCTGGCTCAAGCTCTAGCTTATCATAAAATGTAAGCTTATAATTGTGTGAATCTTTTTGTTTCTGTATGTGATAGACCACTGAAAATAGCTGTGCCATCTTTGGAAAGCTTTCTCTCTTCGTTGAAAATTTCTAATTTATGTTATCTTTTAAACAGGTGCTATGAGGAAATGCCACTTCAAGATTTGCAAGTAGGGCAAGAGCAACAAACTATTCAGAACCTCTGTGACACTCTTAGAACTATTTTGCGGCTGTAGCTTAGTTTTCCTGCAGATATAGTTGCTAACTTTGTTGCTGTATTCTAGATTATGTAGTTTTTTTTTCGACAATGGATACAACCCGCAAAACCGGAACTACATACTACAAACTGCAAGGGGAAGCTCGGACTTTTCTAGCCTTGATAGCTAGACTATGAGCATCGCCTACCTCTCTACGAGGTACAGGATTAAGTAGATTCTTGTGTATGTATCATTTGTAAGTCTTACAACCTGAAGTATAGGAAAATTATAAAGGCCCGTATATGCTGCAGTAAAGATGAAATGAAGAAGCGTAAGCTTCTCTAGTTTCTATGCTGGTTTCCTTCATCTAAGTAAAACGTAATTTAGTGAACTTCTGTGAAATGATTCTGTGTTACCAATTTTTATGTTTTTTGTAATTTGAAGTTGCACAGTTGCACTTGAAATAACTTTCTTTTATGCAACAGGACTGGTTGAGGGTACCTATTAATGCCATGCTCTCTTTGTCCTTTAAAACTTCAAATGGATAATCCTTTTCTGCCGGTCAAATGAACTTCAAACTTCAAAGTAACACTCCGTAGAAAACATTAGAGCTAAAGAATAATTCTTTTTTTTAAATTCAAATATGAGGAAGACAGATTGATCTAGGTAAGCTGCAATACGCACTGAAAATTCGATTTACCTTATTATTTCACCCCAACACGCCTAAAGTTGGGTTTTATACCCGACCTAGTCCCCTAGTGCTCTCAGCCTCTCACCCCTTGTCTTCCACTGATTTTGGTCGTCATCAGGAGCTTAGCAAAAGAGTCATTAATCCTTATTTCTGTACAAAAAAATTACAATTACCCAAATTTGGAGGCTTATTAGTTACCCGTTTAGTGCACCGAAGCTTCAAAATCTTTGAAGGTATATGCATATGCTGAGGCTCGAATTCAAATCCTTGTTTATGCGGTGTGATCTACTTATCACTCCAACAGTTGAGGTTAACTCGATACTTCAAAAATCTATCACAGATGTCAAATTTGGTTGCTCAGCTTTCCTAACCTTCATTTCGAGAGAAAAAAAAAAAGTTCCCAAAATCCCAACACATTGACGAACCTTTGCTTCCCCATTCTTGAACAACCCAAGTCACCCAACCAAAGCATACAAATACTCAAAAAGCACCCCCTCTTTTCACTTGACACCAACACAACTCTCACAAAGCTTAGGTCACAAACTCAAAAGAGTCACAATGAGGAGTCTTTTCTCTCTCTTGAAAACAACCAGAAAATCTAAGTCACAAACTTGTTTACTACTTCCTTACACTCTTAAAACCTACAGCAGCACCACCACCACTTCCACTCACTTTCACCTTAAACCCTTTTTACCACTTCTCCTAAACAAACCCATTTACACTAACAAATTCCCTTCTTTTCTTCACAATTCCTCTGCCTTTTCTCACCCTTTTAGCTCCTCTGCTTCTTCATCAAACCAATGTAAGTAAAGCTTCCATCTTTTTTTGTTCATTTTTGTTACTATGTTTTTGGGTTAATTTTATTTTTCTTTTCTTTTGTTTGTGTATGTCTCTGTGTGCTGTTTTTGGTTGGTTTCTTGAATACCCATTTGTTTATTTAGCTTATATCTTATGTTGGTAATTAACATAATGACTAATGAGAATGTTCATGCATGTTGTAGGTTGGTTTCATTTTTAGTTAGTCATTTGGCTTATTTTTGGTTGTTTGGTGCCCTTTTGGTTAATCTGAAGTTGGTAATAGTGCCTGATTACTTTGAGTGTATGCACTATGATTTCTGTAATATTTGACAGTTTAAATTTAAATTAGATGCTGCATATAGTTGTTTGGATTGAAATATCAGAAGTTTTTCCCTTGTTCTGTACTTCTGTAGTTGTTCCTATAGGTTGTGTCAGTGGGGTTGTGTACTTATTCGGAATTAGTTGTCACATTGTTAGTTCACGTTTGTTTTGCTCCCCAAATCGACGACTAATTCGGAATGGTTGTTGTATGGTATCACTCACTTTTCACTGGTGTATTGCTAGTGAACATATTTGATTTGCTCCTGATTTCAGGGTCACCCTAGCAAGAAAATCAAATAAGAACTTCGATGGAAGTGACTAAGATACTAGTGACTTATGCTCTGGATGATGTATTGTAAAAGTACAGACTTTGAAGGGCATGATTTTGCTTCTCAAAATGAGTTTGCGGCTTCACTTGGGAAGTGACAATTGTATTCGTAGTTCGGTACTGCTTAATTTGGTAGGAAAGTGCAACAAATTTGGGAAGTAGGAGCTAGGAGTAAATAGTTGTGGCTTTGGTTTGGGTTGGACTGATGCGACCTTAATGTCATTGTGCATACGGAATAAGAAGGTTGTGTACTGTGTACACCATCTAAGGAGTCTAGCTTTGGCTGTGATGGGTGTTTTATTTACTCCTAAGTCGTATCTTAATGAGCAGAAATATAAAAAAAGGTCTGACATGTTTTCAAGGTCCAGCTGGACTATCGTCTCCCTAGTGATTGAGCCTGAGTCTGAGCGCACCCTGGCTCCTTCAAGTTGTAAAATTTGGACTTCAATCGCGAGTAGAATTGAGGTATAAGAGTCAGAATCCATTCACCCTATCTAGAGTAATAATTTTCACATCCTGGCTGATAGTGTTCAATCCTCAATTAATTCTGTCAGGAAACATCTCTGGGGCAGTGCAAGTTAAACCAAATGCACTTTCTTAAAGTTACTGAATTACAGTATATTACTGGAGTTTAACACTTAACAGTACCATAGCAAAGCTGTTGCTATACATTGTCTTTCCTATTTTTATTTTTACTACAGAATGTCTTGTCAATTGGGTCGACTGTTGCTTGTCGGTTCTTTTTCCATCAAAAATATATGATTGGAAAATGTATTATGTTTTAAAATGTATCTGACTATGCTCAATATTTGATAGATGCTTTCATAAAATGTTTGCAGTTGTAGCAGATGAAAATTTGGTAATTGAAGAATGGGAGGAAGATGACGATGAAGATCCTGAGGTACTTTCATGGTGCTTTGGTTTTAAGCTGTCTTCTATTTGCTATTTACATATTCTGAAATTTCTAGACTGGAGATGGAGGTGCTGGTGGTGGCATTGTGCTCCAAAATGTCTCCTGGGGCGAACAAGCTTTAGCTATAGCTCGTGAAGTTTTGCAGCAATTTGGCGATGACATGCAATTATACTCCTTCAAGACAACCCCAAGTGGATACATTTACGTCAGACTCGACAAACTGTCAAATGAGTATGTTCGTTTCTTGTTATGGATATTATCATATTCATATTTTAGTCACTGAATCCAATATCTTGAACCATTTGAGTCGTAACGTCGTGATGAGCCTTACACAAGGACAAAATACTTAAGGAATCGTCCTGTTTTAACTCGAATCTGATTAGGTAGTTTCTCTTTATATATGTCACTGCTCTTCCTTTTGGTAATGCTAGGAGACAGGAATGGGAGTGTTGCTGTGGCTCATAATGAGTTAATGTCTGCAGATGTTGTCGAAGTTTGTAAAGAGATTTATTGCAGTAACCTTTTTTTTCTTTATGTTGCTATTTGTTCAAGTCCTTGGTTATCATTCAACATTTACTTGAAACACTTCACCTGCTACGTTCTGGTGATTATGGACCTAGTGCAATTTACTAATGAAACTTTTGAGAAACATCACACAAACAAACGATCGTGCTTTCTGGGAGATAAGCTCCCACCACAGTGCCAGTTTGATTGTTAACATAATGATTTTCTAGTTAACTAGTGACAGATAGGAAAATTAGAAAAGGGAAGAGAAGTTACAAAAAAGAAATAGAGAAAGACTCTTTGAGAGAATTAGTATGGCTGAATGGAATCTCTCACAGGTTACTAAGTCTCCAGTTGATTCTAATTGAAACGCATCTGTAGTTATTCTTTGTCAATGCAATGTATGCTCCTAGATTAACCAACCTTTTCAAGGAGATCTATTGCTACATTCTACGCAGGATGGATGTACAGGGGAGTTTTTGTCAGTTCATTTATTTTCTGATGTTGATGCTGCACATGAAGTTCATTTCTTTTTTTTTCTTTCCCCAGGTATGGTTCCCCCACTCTAACGGAACTTGAAAGCTATAGTCGGCAGTACAAGACACGTTTGGATGAAGTAGGTTCAAAAGGAGAGATACCAGATGATCTTGCTCTTGAGGTTGTCGTCTTGCTTATTAAGTTTTTCTTTATTTATTGCAAATCAACACAGTTAGTACTTGTTTTTTTTTTTGGGTCTCAAGTCAGTTCAAAGCCTTAAAGGAAGATAGATGTGCAGTAGGCTTGTTAAGTTTTTAGAGTCAGCGTCTTTCCTCTGTAACACACACCAATTTTTTTTATTTTTTTTGAGACAACAAACTCACACCAAGATTTAGATGATCTGAATTTTTGTTGTGACTTAGGCTGTGTGCTTTGTAATGAACCATCTCTGGACATAGCTACTATCTAACTGCATGTTCTGCTGTGTCTTGAAGGTATCTTCTCCAGGTGCAGACCGTTTGCTAAGAGTGCCAGAGGACCTAGATCGATTCAAAGAGTTCCCTATGGTGTTATCCTACGTTGAATTGGAGACAGAGACAGACGCAAAACCTCAGGAGAAGAGTGGGGTTTTCTTCATTGATTCAATGGACACAGAGTCAGAGCATTGTGTCTGGAAACTGGCTGATGTTAAAGAAAATAAAGAGCGTGCAAACTGGGGAAGGCCATTGAACCGAAAACGGAGAGATTGGAGATTGAAACTGCCATTTTCGATGCTGAAGAAAGTGACTCTGCATATATCTTGAACTCTGATTTCAAATGGCATTGTCCCAACAGTAGAAATAAGTAAAACGTAGAAGGTTTTGTTGTAACTTGTAAATGAAGTTTATCTTGAGATATTGCAGCTTCTAATGCCAGAATTGTCACCAAAGGAACTGAGGATTTTTTTTTTTTGTTATCAGCACTCTAACGTCTAACCATATGCATCAGTACTCCTTGCAACCAATAGCATTGGATTTCCCTCAGAACTTAAGAGTAATGCTTAAAGTAGTTGTTCAATTCATTGAGTGTGTTAAGAACTTGACTAGTGATGGAGGCATAGGAAGAAGATCAGAGGAACAATGGAATAACAAAATAAATAATGATAACATTTATAAGTTATAACGGAGAAACTATGCTAAACATATGCTTCCATATGTGAGATGTTGGGTAAGTCTATTGAGGGAGTATGATGTTGGGTAAGTTTTCTATGTTATTATTTTCAGTTTCTCAGTATCTCATGAATATTAATTTCTTTTTCAATGTCTCACGAAAATATTTACACTTTCATTTTATATAGTTTTTGTGTGCTTATTTTTGAATCTTTTCAAAGAATTAAATTCAGCACATAGGCAACATATTTCATGATACCGGTACTAGACTATTTTGTTCTTGTATGGATTATGGATAAGATCATCAGACAACTACCGTACCATTCATTTCAATTTGAGCAACCAACCACTGGCCACGCACTGCCCGGCTGCCCCATGATTCAATGCAACAAAAAGCTATCAATTGATATACTAGTACCATTAGTCCATTACGGACCATTAGCCAACCAGAATAACATCTTGAAGCCTTTGAAACTGTTGATAAGCACGTGTAAGCATGCAAGAAGACACTCTAGATACGACAAGCTAAGGCATCCTCATTTAAGCCACTGTCTGAAATTCAAGCATAAATAAAGTTGCTAAACAATACACATCGTACTATTGTAGGTCATGAGGCCAAATTGATGAAGAGTGTAGTAAAGCCACAGGCTACAACGCCTACAGTAGAGTTTGTCACGATTTGACTCGATTCGACTTCAACTTGACTCTTCCCGATTTCGTATTACAAAAAATGTAAAATCGTAAATCGAATTGACTTACAAACGATTCGATTTCGATCCAACTTAGCAAAATATCTTTCTAAAACCGTAACCTGAACGGAACTAGCTAGTTAGAACGATTTGACTTCGACTCGACTATCTTATAAAATCGCAACCCGAACCGTATTCGACAAATTGACTTTGACTCAATTCGACTTGTTGTTTCATAAAAGTGCACTTGATTAGGAAGATCTTAAATTAAACATAAAAAAGTAAATCATAAAAAGAGATAAGATGACTTTTTTCTTACTAAGGGTCTGTTCGGCAAACCTAGCTGAAGATGTAGGTGAAGCTCAAGATGAAGCTAATCAGTTAGCTAAAGCTTACAAATAACCTAATTAGGGTATGTTTGGCAAACCTAACTGAAGTTGAATCTTAATGGATAATCTAATTACGGTGTTCGCATGAAATAGCTCAAACTGAAGCTGAGTAATGTAAAATGACATAAAAGTACAATTGTAATTGACAATTATAATGGATAATATTTTTAGGAGGGGAAATAATGGAAAATAGATAGCTTATTGATAGGAGATTATTTGATAAGCTGCCTCATACAGCTTACCAAACAAGCTAGCTTATTTGATAAGCTCTCCCCATAAGCTGACAAAACGAAAACAACTTATTTGTAAAAGGTTAAACTTATCTTATAAGTTGAGTTTAAGATTATTGAATAAGTTGGCAATAAACTGCAAAACAAATAGGGCTTTAGAGTGTCTAGATGAAGTAGCTGAAGTTGAAACTGATGAATGTAAAATGACAAATATGGACAATTTAAATTGTCTATTATTAGGGGTGATATTTTCCATATAGAAAGCTTATTGATAGGAGATTGTCTGATAAGATGGCTCATACAGCTTACCAAATAAGCTAGCTTATTCGATAATCTATCTCCATAAGCTGATAAAATGAACACAACTTATTTGTAAGAGTTAAGTTTGTCTTATAAGTTAAGCTTAAGATTGTTGAATAAGTTGTGAAGCGAACGCGGCCTATATATTGGCCATTTCATTAATTGATAATACAAAAGAAGTTAATATGGTTATGATTTGACCCAACTTGAACCAAATCAATGATTCGACTTGACCCGAATCAACGACTAGATGCAAGTCGCATTTGGACTGATTTATGGCTGATTCGACTCGTCGATTTAAAAAACATTTAAACCTCTATTGCATCCGCCGCGTCCGATCCAATCCGACTCCAATGTCATTCGCCATCGATCCGACCTACTCGATTTACAGCTACTCGATTTCGCTTCAATTTTCAACTACAAACCAACCGTTGGCTAGCTCTAGCTACAAGCGTAAGCGCTTATCATTAGAGTTTTGGATTTTTCGATAAAGACATTTTGGAAGACACAAGTATAATAAATCAAGGGAGGGATTCGTATGTCAATACATATACGTTTCCGGATTGCGTATATGCCATTTGAGATCAATTTTATTCCAAGATGGTAATCTGGTATCTTGTTTTGTTTGCCTACGGTGCTATATTTGCGTCAACAGAGAATTTGTGGGATAGCTTAATTCAAAGCATTTGGTCTGTTAACTTGCTTAAAACGTCAAAACATTACGGCCATTAATTAGGTTTGTTAATTTGTTAGCTAACTTTTAGCTTACTACAGAACTACAAAACCATACGGATAAAAAACTACGGAGTATTTTGTTTGGACCTTAATTAGTTCAACGCCGGGGACCATTCTATGGAATCTCTTCCAATATTAGACCGAGCCCGAGTATCGTCCAAACTTGAAATGGCAACGTACGTTTATGGCTTATCCATCTATCATTGCCAACAATGCCAATTGCCAGGGGTGTGGTTAAGTCATTATCATTCATTTTAGACCATGCTTGAAAAATTAGCAGATACTCCGTAGTAGTATCATTTAACAAATTAATGTTCAAGAAAACTTAAATAGCTAATTCAATAGCAGATTGATATATTTTTTTTTAAATGGCAAGGAGGCCCACCCCTAAGATTCCCATCTCGGGTTGGGCCAAGGACTGATGGGCTGGGCATTTGACTGAAGGGGGTAGGGGGAATAATCCTTCATCTAATGCCCCTAGTGGTTGTTGAACTGAACCTTGGACCTCCACATTGGGAGACCAAGGCAACTACCACTAGACCAAGCTACCTTGGTTAATAGCAGATTGATATGATAGAGCAAACCATAAGATATTCGAAAAGAGCAGATAACACATTGTTTTCCGATTTCGCTTTAATTAATAGTTTAAAAACATCCGTTTAAATGTTAAATTCAATTCATTGATTTATTTAAACACTTGAACTCCTTATAAAATAAATATTTAGCTTTAAATTTGTAAGATGAAGCCTTTATATGGCCTTATCTTTAGGTTTATATTGAACTTGAGAAGTCCTTATTAAATTGAATTGAACAAAATGGAGAAAAATAGAAATTTATATAATATGAAGCAGAGTATATACTTTGATAAAATAGAAAAAAGAACAAGAAAATAAATGAATGGGGTTCTTTTCAAACCTTTTTGACAATAAAATGAACTTAACTAACCTTTTTGCGTTAGTGTTTCGACACACTGTTAGTTATTAAAACTTTATTAATATTCAGCTTTTATGAAACTACAACCAATTTAATGAGAATTACAAATGAATATTGGTGTCATAATTTTATACGTTCAAAAGAAACGAGTTGAACTAGTGTACAAAGCAAACACTAGGAAGAAGAAAAAAGTCAAATCTCTTTTAGCATTACCATCTCGACTTCTCGAGTGACATCATTTGCGTCAGATTAGAGCAAAATACAAAAATATATTTTATTTGTTTGTATCTAGTGAGTATTCTAGTTGTAAACATGGCAAATCAAAAGATAAATTTCTTCCATCTCCAAGCAAAGTTAGCATGAGAGCAGATTAGCAGTCATAGACGATCCAGCCAAGATCTTCTCTATTACTGGGATTTCCAGTACTGGAGATCAAGGGTGAAAAGCACCCTTAAAAGGCTCTCTCCCTATTTTTTCCCCTAAAACCAATGTGGAAGATCTCCCCAAGTGCACAAAGTACCGGAGAGATATGCACTCGTCATAGACTATTAGACTCATAGCACCAATAACACACGTGGAGCTACTCATCAAGGTGTCAAGGCGACTTGTTTTATCTTTGTAGTAAAAGTTTGATCCTTTTTATCTTGAAACAATTTGTTTAATCAGTAAAATGATCAAAGTGAAATACCAAGGTCACCAAGTCACCTTTCATGTCATGTCATAATAATGTCATATTACAACATATCCATATCATAGCATGCATAGCTTATAAATTTAACAATTTATATCCCTCTCTGCTTGTACTTCTAAGTTCTACCCATCATCATCTTCTTCTACATACCTTTGTCAATTCTTGCTTTCATTGCCACCCTTCTTTGTCCTCTACTCCTCTCTCTCTCTCTTTCTCTCTGTTGGCACTCTTTCATTGTAAGTAAGCCTTCTCTTCCCTTTTCTCTTTAGAGTTCTAAACTTGATATATCATGCATAATGTTCTTTTCACATAATGGGTTGTTGCACTTTTCTTGTTACATTTGCTAAGTGCCAAGTTATGTAAATTTTCTTCTTTTTGGTCGTTACTATGCATTTATGGGTTGAATGTGTTGTTGAGTGATCTGGGTTTTTCTTTAAAATTTTGAAACATATTAGGCTGTGGAATTATGGGTTGTTTTTCTTTTTTCTTTTTGGAAGTTGGTTTTTTCTCTTTTGATGATCATTGGCTAAAGATGATCATTGTCATGTAATATTTGATCATGTTACTTAAATATGGTTGGTTCTTGGACTTTTGCCACTTGGCTTTCTGCATTGTATTTTACTGCATTGTTGCTTGCATTATGCATAACAGCATAAAAATATGTGAGATTCTTGAAGTTATACAGTCTAATAATACGGCGTATAATTGATTTTGTCTATGAGTACACTCTTCCATAACCCACATGAAGATTTTTTTTTGTTATTTTTAATAATTACATGTATATTACTCAAACAGGGTAAGGTTGCGTACATCTTGACCCCGAGCACCCCCATTAAATGGGGATTACACTCGGTTGTCGGTTGTTGTGTATATTACTCAAATATGGACTATGGTGCTGCACATTTTGTGGTTGACTTGTGGAGTATGACATCATCATGATTCATGAATTTGGGCATCTTTTGCAGTTTGCTTGTACTTTTTGTTGTTTATTATGCACAGTTTGATCTAAGTTTTTATGTTTATGTCAATAATGCAAGTATGCAAGAGAACAGGAAAATAGGAAAGCATGTCATTTTCTCCAGTTCAGACAAGTAGAGGAGAGTTAAGGGTTCATGAGAGCTTGGATGATCTTAGCACTGACTTGGTGGAGTATATATCTGAAGTATCAGATGCATCTGTGAAAGAGCGGGGTGCATTCGCCATTGCATTATCTGGTGGTTCTCTCATAGGCTTATTGGGGTATTCATACTCTTCAATCTTATATTTATGCTGTTGGATTTTGATCTGTCTCTTAAGGTTGTTTGTTCTGTTGGACACAGAAAGCTCTGTGAAGCACCTTATAACAAGACTATTGATTGGGCTAAGTGGTATATCTTTTGGGTTGATGAGCGTGTGGTTGCAAAGACTCATGCTGATAGCAATTATAAGCTTGCAAAGGATGAACTTTTGACAAAGGTGTGCTGCTCCTCATCATAATTCTTTCTTATTGTCTTAATTTATTTGCTTGAATGAGTTCAGATCTCCCTTTCAGAACCACCTTTGGTGTTTGCATGACTAGATATCGTTATGTATCTTTTCTGTGTTAGCTCGTGTTGCTTTTTTGTTAATTCCACTGACATTTTAACTACGTATTTGGTTCAAAGAGGTGTCTTTACTTTTCCAAAAAAAAAGGTGTCTTTATAAAAGTAGTGTTAGTATGTTTGAGTTGTGGTAGATGAAATTTCAGACGTTTGAAATGCCTCTAACTTGAGTAGGAGTCTTTTTGTAGAAGTAAATTTGGCAAATTTAAAGAGTGCATCATTTTGATTCTGTCTATGGACGTCTAGTGTTTGACAACATATAGAAAATTTGCTGCCCCTTGTTTAGTAAATTTTTCATCTGAATTTGTTTTTCTTGTGATAGTTTCTTCCTCTCATGTTTGTTAGCTTTAACACATTTTAAGTACGCATATGATTGTAGCTTAACCTCCATATATATGCCTCTCCAAGTCAATAGCTAGATTTTATATAGGCCTTGTAAGAAAGCTTTCATCTTTTCCACTAAATCTTAATCATGGTTGGACACTCTTAAAAGTGACTGATATTGATGGTCCGAGATTTATCATTGATAGTTTATCGAAGCACTTAAGCAAGTACCTCATTTGTTTTTAGCTAGTCCTCATGTAAAACGTATGCCTATGATCCCCCTATCGTCTTTAATATTAGCACTAAATATCTTATCACTTATCAGCCACTATTGTCAATAATAAACATCCCTGGATTAGAGTAGCCTTTTTATTAGTTAATAATGTCATTTGACTGCTGCTATTTGTTGGCCAAATGCTCCATAGGGTGTTTTTAATAGTTGAATCCTTCATATTCAGGAATAGAGGTTACTGATTTATTTGGCATACATAATTGTCAGGAACTTGTTCAGTTGAATCCTTTTCTTTTTCAAGATGTTAGGTGTGAAACATGAACAGTTTTTGCGTCATATGGGGATGGAAATGAGCTTAAGCAGTTGCTTTTGCTGATTTTATGTACACGTTTCTTGTTTAGTGCTGTTGTTAAACATCAAGCTGCTGTCATTTAAGCACATATGCTTCTTGCTCCATGCTTGGATTTCGCTTGTGAGGATTTATCTAATGCTAAAATTGTGCTATCCTTTACTGGTAAAACTTCTTGGGAATATAACTGATGGTAGGGAATTTGTTTTGCCTTAATGTAATGTGTTAGCATAAACCTCTGTTACCATTCCTAAACTAGTACTTTTTTAGTTATTGCAATCTCTGTAGGTACATGTCATGATTTTAATTAGGTGACACTTTATGGGCTTTGCTCATGTCGATGAACACCAGATAATGATGAATTGGCATGAAATGATAGGCGTATTGGTGCTTATATGGAACATAAGCATATCATAAGACAGCTGCACTATTTCATGCTCTTGAAAGTTTAAGTTTTTTGAAAAATAGACCAGAGCTCAAATGAAGAGCAGTTTCTATGATACTGAAATGTTTAAGTTCTGGAAAATATGTGATCAGAGAACAACTCATACCATTTTTACTCTCTTAGCTGATGATATATCATCTTCTCTGTGTCAAGTGCTGTTGACTCTGCGTTGGACTGATTTATAGCCTTTTAGTTGTAGGTTTCCTTTGGCAACTCTTCTTGTCAATTAAGAACTTTGACCGTGATCTATGATTTAATAGGTTGTTAAGTATCTCTTGATTGAATGGTTTCTCTTCCACAACTGATCCCTACACTGTTCTCTACTTGGACCTGATTAATCTTCCAATTAAGTTTTCATGAAAATTGCTCTGTCCTGTTTCAGGTACCAGTCATTCCCAGTCATGTGCACTCCATCAATGATTCATTGTCTGCAGAGGAGGCTGCTAGTGAGTATGAATTTGGGATCCGTCAGCTTGTGAAAACTCGCATGATCAATGTGTCTGACATCAGCGACTGCCCAAAGTTTGATCTCATCCTTCTTGGCATGGGTTCTGATGGACATGTAGCATCTCTATTTCCAAATCACCCAGCACTTGGTATCCAAGACGAATGGGTTACCTTCATTACAGACTCTCCCAAGCCACCGCCCGAGAGAATAACATTTACCTTACCTGTCATCAACTCCGCCTCCAATGTGGCTGTGGTAGCGACAGGTGGTGCCAAAGCAGAGGCTGTGCACTTAGCAATACATGATAATGTGGACTTGGGTCCCAACTCTTTAGCATTGCCTGCGAGGATGGTTGATCCAAGCAAAGGGAAGTTGGTTTGGTTTTTGGACAACCAAGCTGCTTCAAAACTTGATGGCATCAAATTTCCCGAGCAGATTTCAATGTGCTTAAAACCTTTTTCCCTTTGAAGTAGCCTTATCTTCTCGATTTGGTTTTCTTTTGAGGCTGCATTGAGGTACTAATAACTAAGGCATGAGATCAGTTTTGATGTGTAATAGTGATGGCCACTTGTGTTTTAGTTTCTCAAGAGGTGATGGTTGAGTCTAGGTGAAATGTCGACCTTTCATGTGAATAGTGTGGGCAGTTATAGAGGTGTATCGACTGTCAACGGTACCATCTTCGTTCTGAAGCTTCTGTCCGCGGTAGGTTTTTGTTAATATTGGTGTAAATCTTTCGGCGAATGATTAGCAAAATTGTCACTAGTCTGTTCTGGAAACTTTAATGTCAATGTGAATACTCCATGATCTATCTTGAGTTCCTGTTTTCCTCATCATTCACCATGGGGTTAGATCAATCACTTTCATTATCCTCAGTGAACTGCAATTTGCATAGTCATCTAGTATTTTGGTGCTTTAGAATAATTTCTTTTCTTGCTTTCGCTATCCTATTTTTTCTTGACCTAAATTCTCCACATACCAGACACACTTCCTTTTTGCTTTCTCTTCTTTTTGTCAAAGAACTCAAGTATTCGTGTTCTTGTCAGCTTCTTTGAAGAACAAGCATATTGTGTAATAAGGTGGTGCTGAATCGCTGATTGTTATGGAATGAGAACTTTAAAATGAGTTGTTCACTTCACAACCAAAATCTATAGGCATCTATTTTGGAACTGAGGGACTCTACTTTCAGAGCAACAATTGAACCTTATTTATTATTGTTGTTTTTTTATAACAGAAGATACGTACTACTCCGTACAATAATTCGTTGTCTTTATACGTTATGAACTTATGATGCAGGTTCAACTTGCTGAGAGCAAATAATGTTTCGATTATGTGGCTAGTAATATTTACAGGTTAACAACTAACATTTTGTGTTCAAGACAACAACAACAAACACCCGAGTGTAAATACCCATTCAATTAAATTCCCATTCAATGTGGTAATGTGGTCGGAATGTACGTAACCTTACCCATGTTTAAGAAAACAAAGAGGTTTTTCCGAGGTTGTGTTCAAGACAGATATGATCAAATTTATGAATATAGATTCTTCAAGTAATAATACTGTAATAGTATTAGTACTACTACTACTATCATGACTTCTGAGCAACAGGGAAAGTCCTGAGTTTTGCCAATGCCTAGAACAAATAAGAACGTACGCAAGATGATATGACTATCCTACCTAATTATATAAGCATTTTTTTTAATCCAATCAACTCTTATCTAAAAACAGGATGATAGCTGTTAGGTAAGCATCATCTACAAGAAGTTTAGGATAAGATCAAAGAGTAAGTCTCATTAGTTTAATCAATAGATCTCAATAATGCAATGTCTCTCCATTTTACTTAAATTATCATTTAGACCACAATCCAAAGCAAAAGAAGAGACTACTGTAGTTTGTAAATCTCACAATAGTCACATATTACGGCATCATCTCGTAAGGTCCACTAATCACTAGCCGAAACCCATTAGTCCCTCCTGTCATAGTTGACACATGGAATGATGGAATTATCAGAAGGTCTAATTGTGCATGCAAGTTACTTACAGCAAAGCATTATTTGGAATTGTCCTCAGTTCTCAAAAATTACATTAAAATTTACACAAAATGAGTACATACTAAGATGGGTGGTGGAACTAGAAATTACACCAAGTGTGCAGGGTTTATTACATATGTAAGTGAATAGTTTAAAACCATCGTAGATTAGCTAATGGTAGACACAAAATACAGACATTTCAGGTATCAAATTCAAGTAGGATTGGTCTTTCAGGAAAAAACAATGTGTCAAAAGGGGATTAAACTTCGTACGCGCCTCTGACACTGCTAAGATCAGGTTTACAACATATAGAGAAGATCAAGAATCGTCCACAGACAAACTTTCAGGGTTTTTATAATTTCACCTGCAGGTACAAAGATGCGTCAGATAGATCGATAGCAAATGCTCATATAGTTATCTAAAGATGGCAAAAAGGAGCTTGCACAAACTAACTTGAGCTGAAAGCCCTATACATTCTCATCTTGTGTATTCAACTTCCCGACATGTTTGTACAAAATTGCTTGTGTTCTACAACTAAGTCCTACAAGCTAATATTAATCAAATTATAACTAAGTGACTGCAAACAGGAAATCCTTATACATTAGACACGGTAATACTCAATGCTCACTTTACAAGGAAAGTCAAAATCCAGTCATTTGGGGAACGAGAACCTGGATGACAAGTACCAACACTGAAAATTAGAAACCACTCAGATCAACCCTTCAACTGGCAGAAACTCTTCGCCTGGCATCAATTCTTCGTCTGGCATCAATTCTTCGTCTGACATCAATTCTTCGACTGGCATCAACTCTTCAACAGGCGTCAGAGTACAGAACTCTTTCTCAGTTACTGATCTGATGCCATCCCGATCAGGGATGGTTTGTTCATACTGCATGTCATCTCTGGGAGGAAAACCAAGCTTCTGTGCAAAAATCCATTGTTCGTTGACTCCACATTTAATAGCATATTGGATTGTTTGTTTTATGTATTCTTCGTCAGTGATAAGAGAGGGTTGCACCACAAACATTTTCATGATTGCTGAAATTTTGGAAAAAGGAGTTAGGATAGCCAAAAATAGAAGAATAACAGATCTAGGAATTCAGAGAGGTAAAGTAGTACCGCAACCATGTGCAAAACATTGGTAAATTGTCAGGTTCATTTACAAGACAAAATAATTGAGAAAAGCACAGAGGATTGATCCATGAAATAAATAGATGCAAATTGGTCATGTATTTAAAGTTTCAAGATGAGTACCCTAAAGAGGTTAGAGGATATTTGGATAGGGCTTCAATAAGCAGAAAAGTGAGAACAATAAGATATTCGCGATCGGTTTTCATAGTCAGGTGCAACCACGCATAAACTTTGAAATGCTTGCTCAACGCATCATAATCGCAAGAAATATCTGCACAGTTTCTGCATCATTTGCACTTTATGAAACAGTCAACAAATCTCCTACTTCAGTCATTGTAGGTGATCATGCTCATGAACAGACCATTGAACTGCTTTCAATTGACTTAGTAGGGGATTTTCAGATCAACACCACAGCCAGTATAGAAGATAATGTGTATTTAACTTATCATAACGATCTTAATCTCATCTACTTCTTGAATGCTAAGCACTCTCATTCTCCCTCTATCAGATAGGTACACTCAAAGATGGACCAATATCCTTCATCAAAAAAATAGCTTTCATCAGTTTGCCAATTTGTGCATACATCTCTTTTACAATAAGCTTGCTTTGAGTTATAAAAAAAGGGATATTGCAATGTGGTATATTCTACACCTTATACCAATATTGCGGAGAATTTAGTACATCACAAATAACTGGATCATAAATTGTAGCTGAAAGAGTAATTTGGCATATTTTCAGCTTCAACCTTCAAGTGATAACTTTTTAAATAAAATTGGCTCAATAAATTCAATGCTTCCTTTACTCAATGAGCTTACATACAAATCAGTAAAAGGTACCCCTGTTTGCAGGGTAAAGCTAGTACATCTCACCCCTTCTTCACATTATCCGGGTGAGAGCCTCGTATGACAGGGTAACGTTAAGGGTTCCTACTAGTGACTAGTAACTTGATCTTACTTGCATAGTTTAAGATTCTAGAGAGGCTGTCAAACCTAGAAATCTTTTGTTTTTATTCTTTTAGAGACTGAGGAAAATTCTTTGACATAAGCAACTTCCACAACATGTCTTCTTTTAACAAGCATGAAGACCAATCAGTTTCCCAAGGTATTTAGATTGTTCATCTCCAAAAAAAAAAAAAGGGGGCGGGGGGGGGGGGGGGGGG
>ONZK01002158.1:99773-116192 GCA_900322385.1 Pharnaceum exiguum | reverse complement strand
TTGATGGAAAGTTTATAAAAGACACAACATACAGGCGCCCTTTTTGATGAGGAGGAACAAACATGACCCTGTATTTCATAGAACTATAGAAGAATAAGAGCATCAGTGAACATACCTGCTACTATGCCATCTCCAGATGCTGACATGTCCTGCGTGAAAGGGCTCAGCGGAGCATCCTCCATTCCACGAACAGAACCATGGTTATCTTTAGTGTAATAATGTATCATAGAAGTTCCATTTGTTACAAACAAGACCTTGAGATTTTCATGCCAAAACGGAGCTATCAATTTTGGATCGTAATGGGTAAACTTCTCTCTATTATTATTCCTGGTGTCATATTCATCAAAAGCCTTGATGCCACACAGAAATTCAAGTTCTTGCTTTGTGACTTCAACAACATCTGCGAGCTGCCAAATTTGCCAAATGAAAGATTTGGTTTCTTCAGCAGATTGCCAAAGTGGCAATGGTAGATTCACATCGTAAAAGATGAGTCCCCCTAATTTCTTTGAAATTTTGAGTGCTCGTAATGCTGTCTTCCTCATATTTCTATTGAGCAACGAAGACGTGTTCAAGTAAAATATCTTTGCCTGCAGTAAAAGAACTTCAAAGCTCACAGAATATTCACTTTACACACTGGATCAATTAACAGAGCTGGCACACATAGATATGTACATTCCATGACAAAAACTAGAACAACTTGAGCTAACAAAACAAAGATTCTGCTTGACTGAAATTATGCTGACGACTATGGATGCAAAAGAGCATTACAACTCTTGCACTAGACAATCACCATTGCACCTATACTTGAAAGTTAATACACGTCTGGACAGAAACATGGAAGACAAGCTCTAGCCAGCCCTCATTAGTCCATTATGTACACTGCGTCACTATTATAATCTTTGCTGGCTTGGACATTTTAAAAGGTGTCACAAACTCAGGATTGGTTGTTAGAAATCGCTTGTTCAATTAGCACAAAAGCATCAAACACATGTGTGCAAAATTTTTTTTAATCATTTTTTATAATGACACTCAAATTATGCATAGCCCTCTTCTTTAAGAATTAATCCCTCACTCCAGTTCACTTTACCCAGTTCAAATCAATTTAGTTTGGTTGAGTTGAGTTCAAAACTTTTCACACTAGAATTCAATTTTGTTGAGTAAAATTCATTTAACAATCGACCTATTAATCCTATATTGCAGGGAAGGAAGAAGTATATGCTGGCAATTCTCAGAATTAGGCAATAGAAAACTAAAACTACCATATCTAAAAGGAAAAACAACACAAAGATGTGAACGATGTATGGAGCAATCAAGATACGAATGAGCCTAGGAAGAATTTTATGTCTAAACTTGGTTTAACAAAAAAAATTGAGGAAGGACTGAGGAGAGCTGCAAACCACCATAGAAGGGCGAAAGTACACTAAGGAGAACAATACACATTATCGTTCAGATGATTGCATATAAGATCCAAAGCACCCTAACCAGTTTCAAACTTAATCTCAATAGTCAATAATATAGTAAAACACAATATCTCTTTCCACTGTCTCTCAACTCTCATCTTATCTTATAGGAAAAATGATTTGAACTATTCAATCGCATTGGTAACTAGCTAGAGAATTCACAAAGCAAGCGGCTGCAAAAATAAGAATTAAGTATGCTTGTAGTAGTCGAAAGAATATAATCTTCAAATATCATACCTCCTTCAGTACGCCAATATGGATCTCGGATTTTGACAAAGAGTCCTCTGCACAAGGTTTGACATCAATTGCGCGTACCTTACCTCTCTTAGCAATCTTCATTGTTGACAAAGCTGTCAACCTTTTCTCATCTAAACAAACTGAGCGTGTTTGGACATTATAAACATTTAAGAAGTAAAGCAAGGACTGGCCCAAGACGTCCTTCCCCAGTTTTCCCATGAAAGCTACACGGCCACCGAGGGATTGAAGTGCCAGTGCAACATTATCTGCTGATCCTCCAGGGGACCTGAAGAATTGGTCAGGTTCCCATAACCTTTCCTTCAGACCGTTATGGACTTCATAATTCAAAAGCCTATTGGAAGGCTTTCCAGATGGAACAAAAGAACATTGTGCAGCTCCAAAGCAGCAGACAAGAGGGGGCCAGCCATAAGTGAAGCCAATATCCTCTTCTTCAGCCTTTGCTAGTATTGACTCTAAGTCATCATCATCGTCACTGTCTACTCCTCCACCATAAACTACTCCCTCAGTATCACTGACTTCTTCTGTGCTTGCTTGAGTATCTTCTTCGTTGACCTCACTTTTACTTTTCCTTCCCCTCCTTGACTTCTTTGGTACACCTTCAACATCTACGACCTCTTCCTCTCTTGCTTTAATTTCGTTGACCTCTTTCTTACTTTTCCTTCCCTTGCGCTTCTTTTCTACATCTGCAACATAATTGACTTCTTCCTCGCTTGCCTGATCATCTTCATCGTTGACCTTGTTCTTACCCTTTCTCCCCCTCCCTGGCTTCTTTTCTACACCATCAACATATTCGAATTCTTCCTCGCTTGCCTGATCATCTTCATCGTTGACCTTGTTCTTACCCTTTCTCCCCCTCCTTGGCTTCTTTTCTACACCATCAACATATTCGAATTCTTCCTTGCTTTCCTGATTATCCTCTTCAATGACCTCGCTCTTACTCTTTCTCCCCCTCCTCGGCTTCTTTTCTACATCACCAGCATATTCGATTTCTTCCCTGCTTACCTGACTATCCTCTTCAGTGACCTCGTTCTTACTCTTTCTCCCCCTCCTTGGCTTCGTTTCTACACCACCAGCATATTTGGTTTCTTCCCTGCTTACCTGATTATCCTCTTTGGTGACCTCTTTCTTGCTCTTTCTCCCCTTCCCTGGCTTCTTTTCTAAACCACCGTTATATTCGATATCTTCCTTGCTTTCCTGATTATCCTCATTGGTGACCTCGTTCTTACTGTTTGTTCCCTTCCTTGGCTTCTTTTCTACACCACCAACATATTCAATTTCATCCTTGCTAGCCTGATCATCCTCTCCAGTGACTTCCTTCGTACCCTTCCTCCCCTTCCTTGGCTTCTTTTCTACACCACCAAAATATTCAATTTCTTCCTTGCTAGCCTGATCATCCTCTCCAGTGACTTCGTTCTTACCCTTCCTCCCCTTCCTTGGCTTCTTTTCTACACCACCAAAATATTCAATTTCTTCCTTGCTAGCCTGATCATCCCCTCCAGTGACTTCGTTCTTACCCTTTCTCCCCTTCCTTGGCTTCTTTTCTACACCATCAACATATTCAATTTCTTCCTTGCTAGCCTGATCATTCTCTCCAGTGACTTCGTTCTTACCCTTTCTCCCCTTCCTTGGCTTCTTTTCTACACCATCAACATATTCCAATTCTTCCTTGCTTGCCTGATTATCCTCTTCGGTGACCTTGTTCTTACCCTTTCTCCCTTTCCTTGGCTTCTTTTCTACACTAGTAACATATTCGAAGTCTTCCTTGCTTCCCTGACTATCCTCTCCAGTGACCTCTTTCTTACCCTTCCTTCCCTTCTTGGACTCTTTTTTAGTCTCTCCTGCCTCCATGCTTGATGGTGAGACAGCTGACGTATTGTGTATCAATGTCAGCACTTCATATTAGATAGCTCGCAACTTGTCACCAAAAGAAATACAAAAAGAAAGATTGTTTGCATACAGACCTTAAGAAATCAAAGAAAAGTATCTCACCTTTTTTCGTGTATTTTATGTTCGGCTCAGAAACTTCAATTAATGCTTCCTGATCAGAGCTCTTGTGCTCAAGAATTGGTGCGGTTTCTCGTGATCCAGAATCATCATCTTCAGATTCAGTTGCAGCTTTTTTTCTACCCCGAGTGGTGGTTTTCTTAGTCCTTGTCTTCTTAGCAACCTTCTGCTCTTCAATAGTGGCATCTTGTTCGTCAGAGGCCTCAATTGCTTTTCTAGGTCTTGCAGACAGAACCCATCTACTTTGAAGTCTATGATCTCGAACTAGCATGAATTCTACAGTTCCGACCAGTGGTGCTTTTGAATGCCACCTGAATCATGAAAAAAGGGGCACAACATATCTGAAACTTGAGAGATAAATCCATAGACAAAACCTATAGGGTTTCAATGTAGATAAAGACTAAATCGCTTGTTCCATCAAGATAAAAAAAAACCACGCAAATGCCCTTAGCCCTCACGCCCACCAAAGGAAAGCACAAAATTAGGACCAACCCAAGCCTTGCAGCTCCTCTTCTCCTAGCATTATTTCGGTTACTAAAAGTCACTCCAGCCAAGCACTCCCTCTATCTCTAATCAGATTTCAAATTACACAATCTTCAAGAACTTTCGGTGTTATGACCAAAACATCTCTTGGCATAAAACATAGAGGAGTACTAAGGAATTAGGAGTACACTATAACAAGCGAAACACAATGAGTATAATTGAAAACACAACCAAAAATATGTTTTAAGTTGCAAACAAGACGAGCATTTTCCGATAACATTCAATAACAAGTCTCACAAGTAATTGGCCAAATGCGGTATCAATTCCTTCCTGAAGCTAAATTTCGTAAATGAGAATACCAATCTTGATCAGTTCAACTTGAACCCATTTCCGTGTCACATAACTTTCTAGGCTTTGCTCATTAACATTGTAATCGGGTGGGTTTACACACTAATTACTCCAGTAAACCAAGTAACAACTGTATTCAACCACAAATGTCCTTACCAATTCTTTTGAACTAGGTACTACTACTATTGTTAATGTGCTATCTACCCCTTGACAAATATGCTACAACTAAAAAGATCAGAAATTTACCACACCCCAGAAAAAGTAACCATATAGTTACACATTATCATATTTCTTTTGTTTCTGGGAATTAAGGGGATAAACTTTTCATGAACATCAGTGACTTCCAACCTATCCAGTTCCAACCCTCTTCTCAAAACACCCCATTTCATTTCCTTCATAAGCTTAAACAATCATAATGCAAAAGATAAGGAGACACAGAAACAGAAACAGAAACAGAAAGCAGCTAAGTAAGTCATTGGTGAAGGCAAGTGGCAAGCATAGATAGAGACAAATAAAAGAAGCATGCATGCAAGCAAGCTAAGAATGAGCTGAGCTAGCTAAAGTTGGGCACGTAATTAAGATTGAACTAATTAACTGACCTTGGCAATGGCAAGCAGAGAAACTGAGTGAAAGACAGAGTTGTCATTTCTCAGTTGTGATGAGCAGAATTGTTGACAAAGTTTGTATAGTGAGATAAATGGAAGGCCAGGGTATCTGTCAGCTTATGCTGCTAGCTTAGCTCCTTGGGTATCTATAGGACTGTAGCTACTAGCTTTAGGCCTCTGGGGGTTTTAGAGAGGGTGAGAAGCAAGTAGTTGGAAGGTGTTATTAGCGGGAGAGGATGAGGAACATTAGAGTATACCTCCCTCCCCCTTAACAGAACATTATTATACTGTAATAAGATAAAAAGACCATTTAACTAACTTTTAAGCTGTATCGAAATTTGATTTGGGTAAGTTCAACAAAAAAAAGCAAAAAAAAAAAAAAACACTTGAATTGGGTTTTGTTTGTCTTTTGGATCTTCACCTAAACTCAACTCAACTGAATTGAAAAGAAATTTAAAGTGAACTGAAAAATACTAAACATAGTTATAACCAAAATTAAACTAAATTGAATTGGGAAAACTAAACTGCAACACTATAAAAGAACCGAACACAAACATAAGGATTATTTTTTAACTAAATGCATTAAGAAGTGGATCTAGCTTTCTCAAAACAAAACAAAACAAAACATAAGTTGTTACAAAAATAGATGTAACTTTTCATTTGATTTGTTTGGATCATGCTTGAAGTATTAAGATTGTAACTTTTCATTTGATTTGTTTGGATCTTCTTTCGCAAACCCTTTGTTTTCTTCCTAGAATTAATTCTAATAGGTGCTAGGTGCTCCCCAAGAGATTTGAACACAAGACACGATGAACAAGTTACGACTTATTTACCAGTGAGCTAACAGCCAAAAACATTCAATTTCTAATTACAATACAGTACTTATTTAGTTAGGCTCACAGCAGCTTACTCACCTCTCAGTCTTTCATTACCAAATAAACTTAACATCACTCTCTAATTCTCTCTGGTGCTTTTAAAGGTCAGCTCTCCCCTTTTTTCCTTCTTTCTCTCTTTACTTTACATAAAGCTTCCTTCACATGCTTTCTATGATTCTATATATTGCCTAAATAATTTCTCCTTACAATTTCTGGGCATTTCTTCTTTTTTCTAGTTACTTACTGTATTCCCTTAATTGTCACCAAATTCATTCTTTTCCCATTTTTCCTTTTTTTTTTTAAAAAAAAATCATGCTTGAACCCAGAACGCAACCCTTGTGTGTTTCCCTTGTATGTTACATCCTTTAAGTTAACTATGTTGCTAGTTGTTGTCTTGTTGGAATGAATTCTTATAAAAGTTGAGAAATTTAGATACAAGTGAATGAAAATATCCTTTTTGGTTTATAGAATGATGCATAGTTGATTAATGATTTTTTTTTAAAGATAATAAGAATAGAATGATGGAAGTGAGTTAAGGAGAATGTACTTGACACTTGAAAGGTATAATAGGTTACACCTCCGGGGCCGAGTTGGTTTGTATATTGAGATGTTAGTTTTTGAGTTAGAGAATTAAATAGGGGAGAAAGTTGTGTAGATGACATTGTGGAGGAGAATGACAAGATGTAATATAATAATTGTCACGCGGATTCGTTGGATTTGAATTTAAGATTATTCGGGATTGAACTGAACTAATCAGATGGTGATCGAGTTATAGAAGTTGGAGGTAGGGTGATAGATATTGGAAGGGGGTAACTCGAAGTTTAATATAGTACTTCTCTTGGTTTAGTTCAGAAGTGAGAGAGGACAAGCGGAATGGCTAATCGTTGGTAATTAGAGGTATCCCATTTGACTGTTTGTTCGGAAGGATCTTGATGATATCTGTTTGTATGAGTGGATATGTGTGGATTGATCTTGTATGTCTTTTTGATTTTCGAATGAGAAAGAGACAAACCGCTCCATTCAGAAAACTATGAGTCAACTGACAATTGTTAGAGACCTCGATGAAGTCTGTGTAGTTACTGGGTTAGTCATATTTGAGTTTGAATCAGTAAGAATGAGTACTGTAGTTTGGATCCTTGCTGGTTTGGTTTGACCTTCCATGACTTAGAAGAGACTTTCTGAAATATCGCTTGCTAATAATGCCTATCGTCTCTGAATAGTCTAAATGGTTCTGTGTATTATTTTTCCACGGCATTTGCATCTAAATCTCCTTACACTATCTAGGTCTGTTTATTTGAAGTTGAATAACTATTAAGTTTCCTCAATTATCTTCTACCAAATTCATTTTCCCTGGCTAGTGGAATTCTATGTTGTTTGTGGAGTGTGATTATATTTTTTCTTTTTCCGAACATATTTTTATGTATAGTTTGTACATCCAAGAAGTGTTCAAATGATTGAACTTCATATAGGAGGGACCATTGGGTGTGTTTTAATTACTGAGTTAAGGGTATTATTTTGGGGAGCTTTGTTTATTTAAAATTGTAAGTATTTTGTCAGTTTCTGATGAACAATGAAATCTTTGTATTAGTATGATTACTTTTTTGGCATGTGTTAACTATGTAATTTCATGTTAGTTCATGAATTTGATGGTCTTTCAATAATGCAGCAGTGTTGCGAAGAAGTGAATTAAACATCATATTGTCATCAGCAATAGGAGGAAAAGAAGCTTTCTTGGGGTGGTGATGAATTTACTCAGGCTATTGAGACCAACTAAATCTATCTCATATGGATTCTCCAGTTCTTGTAGAGGTGAAGTGTTTTCCTGCTTTTATATGTTAATTGAATGGTAGAAATGAATTATATTTAGTCTCTTGATGAACGGAATGTTAGTCAGGCTTTCTCTTTGTTCCTATTCTAGTAGTTACCAAATATTTGTCATTGAGCTCCTAGACAGTTCTTAGTTTTGCATCAAATCTGAACTTTGTACTTTTTTCCTCCCCTTCAATTTGTATCTTGGTTGTTGTTGTTGTATTTCTCTTTTGCGTTTCGGTTGGGATACATTGTAAAATATCTTCTATGGGATCTGAACTTCTCTAGGGTTATGTGCTTTTCTTGTACTTCATGCCCTTCATGCCCGGTGGCTACAATTTCAGCTATTTACAAGGACTCGGCTGGAAGTACCAGCTTGGGTGCGTGTCCAAGTGTCCGACTGAGTGATTCTAAAAAAAACCTTTTAAACTAGAGTGTCCAGTGTCCGAAACCATGTCCAATTGTTAGATAAAATTTCAGTTACTGAAGTTGGGACCTGTGTTTCTTTGCAATCAAATGGCTTCTTATTTACAGCTCTGTGCATTTCTTGCAGCCCAGTGCTTCCATATGTTCCATTCATCATCAGATGCTGCTGTTGAAGTTTCTTCTGTGGAGCAAGAAGTAATAGTTGCTCTAGGGAGCAATGTGGGAGACAGGATGGGTAACTTCGACCAAGCTTTGCAAATGATGAAGAAATCAGGGATAAATGTAACCAGGCATGCATGTCTATACGAGACGGACCCAGCGTATGTAACAGATCAGCCCAAGTTTCTAAACTCAGCAGTGAGAGGATTTACCAAACTAGGTCCTCATGAGCTGTTAGGGGCACTGAAGAAAATCGAGAAAGATATTGGCCGAACTGATGGAATAAGGTATGGACCTAGACCAATTGACTTGGACCTCCTATTCTATGGGAAGTTTAGAGTACACTCTGAAACACTTACTGTTCCCCATGAAAGGATATGGGAAAGACCATTTGTGTTGGCCCCCTTAGTTGATTTGCTAGGGACAGATGTGGAAAATGACACAGTTGCCTCATGGCATTCTTTATCTAACTTCTCAGGTGGACTATTTGAAGCGTGGAATAAACTCGGTGGGGAATCCCTCATTGGGAAGGATGGAATGAAAAGGGTTTTGCCTGTTGGAAATCGCCTGTGGGACTGGTCTTGCAAAACGTCGGTGATGGGAATTTTAAATCTGACACCAGATAGCTTTAGTGATGGAGGGAAATTCCAATCTGTCAAAAATGCAGTTTCTCAAGTCCGTCAGATGATCTCAGAAGGGGCTGACATTATCGATCTTGGTGCACAATCTACCCGACCAATGGCAACTAAGATTAGTCCAGAGGAAGAGCTGGAAAGACTTATTCCTGTTCTGGAGTCTGTCAAAGACTTGGCTGAGGATGAGGGCAGACTCTTATCTGTGGACACATTTTATTCTGAAGTAGCTTCAGAAGCTGTCAAGAAGGGGGCACACATAGTCAATGATGTATCAGGTGGACATTTGGATTCAAAGATGTTGAGTGTTGTTTCTGGCCTTAAGGTTCCCTACATAGTAATGCATATGAGAGGAGACCCTACGACGATGCAGAGAGAAGATAACCTGAGATATGATGACGTCTGTACTGATGTAGCATCAGAACTGAGTTGTAAGGTTCGGGATGCAGAATTGTCAGGTATTCCTTCTTGGAGGATCATCACTGACCCTGGAATTGGATTTTCCAAGAACACAAAGCAAAATTTAGAGATTTTGATGGGCTTGAAAAGGATAAGACAAGAGATGGCAAAGAAAAGCGTGGCCATCTCTCATGCTCCCTTGCTGCTTGGACCTTCCAGAAAAAGGTTTTTGGGTGACATATGCGACCGCCCTGTGGCAACTGATAGAGACTCGGCTACCGTTGCTTGCCTCACTCCAGGAGTTCTGGGTGGTGCAAACATTGTAAGAGTACATAATGTGAGGGATAGCCTTGACGCTGTCAAGTTAGGTGATGCTATTCTTGGAAAATTGAACATCTGACACTCGAGATTCCATTTTTGTTTTTGAATCTCAAACAGAAAATAGTGGTTATTGATTGTTCAGGTGCTTGACTGTTTGTATTATTTTCGGTCTCTTTTCTCTAATACCACATCTGGCCATACGGCTGTCCCCCTCCTGTCATTCCCTTCTCAATGCATCACAGGGGAAATAAACGTACCTGCTTTTGTGCAGTGCCTTGGAATTCAAGTGCGATATATAGGGAATACTTACATCGTACAATGAGCATCGGACACCCTCTTTGTTTATTTTTCTTGTTTTAGGCCCAATACTTTATAAAAAATAAAGGGCCCAATCTTTTAATCATCTACATACCAAGGTGGGTGTACGATACTCATTGTACACCAGGTGTATGGTATAAATTGCCTATATAGGGCTTGACCCAATAGCAACATAACAGCCCAAAAGAAAAATAACCATATATATGATACACTATATAACATATGTATGGGCCTGGTGTACCATGAGCATGGTACACCGGGTGTAGGATATAAATTGCCGCGTTTCAGCCAGCACAGAAATAATCTTTGCTCATGGCCACGCTCGTTAATTGATAGTTGAGTACATGTAGTGCCCAGATAACTAGGGTCACATGTATCTGCTATTGTTGCGCGAAATTCATGCACATTATGCTTACGCAAAAAAAAAGGGGGGGAGAGAAAGAAAGAACTCAAGAAGACAAGAGTGGAATGCTAGTGTGAGATAAATGTCATGTAAACCTCATATTTTAACCGGTTTTACAGAACCAATTAGTTGAGCATGAAGCAACTATCTCTGGCAGTACAGTAAAGTTGGACAAGGTGTTAAATCCGGTTCTCTGCCCCCTCAAAATACAATACACAGAGAGAGTTATCAGCTACTTTGGTTTTCTTGCAAAGCCTCGGCCTCTGCCCTGACCATAGGGTCGTCGTCTTTCTCTCCATCTCTCTCCTCGGCCTTTTTCTTTCTGTGCAGCTCTTCGGCTTCTTTCATAGAAGCTTGTTCCTCAGCTTGGAGACGCTGCATTTCCTCTTCCATCTGCTGCCTCTCAAACCATGTATCAGCATCAGCCCAAACTGCAGGCACGGAATATAAACTGTGTCAGAAAAAGTAAGAAAAACCACTCTTCCTTTGAGGCTACAAAATGGACTGGAGAGTATATAAACAACACTAATGATTATGCAGAACATTCAGACAACTCAGATAAGATAGGCATCGTAAGCAAGTCATGTCAAGAAATCTCTTTCAAGTACTGGAACTCAGACTGAAGCAAGAAGGATCAGATTAAATCAACAAGGCTGAGACTAAACCAACAAGGATCAGAAAGACACTAACTATTCTTCATAAACAAAACTGAATATGATTAGGACTCTACCACTAGGTCTCCAACTTGTTCCGAACATCGTCTTCACCGTAAAATAGTATATACTGGCAATGATTTGAGTCACTTTTTCAGCCCTATTCTACCTTTCTCCTTATCCCCTTATTTCTGACTCGGTCTAGACTTTCTCTTTTCATTTCATTTTCTTCAAGACAAATATTCAGCTTCTCAGATATATACACACACCAATACTGCTTCAAGCTCTTAATTACTCAAAAAAGCTAGCCTGAAGGGTGCTAGAAAGAAAAGAATAGGAATGAACACATTACTATTAGTCACTTCAAAAAGAAAGATCATGCAGGTCTCCCCCTTTTTTTGAAAAAAAACTTCATAATAATACAACGGTTTCTGCACTTTTCTGCGTCTTCCACTTTTTCCCCTCAAGTATATTGAAAGGGATTTATAGATAACCTTCTATACATGCACACAGACATTCATCCTACACGTTTATAGGATAACCTTCTATACATGCACTTACATCTGCTAATAAAACTGAGGTCACACCAAAAGACAGTCTCAGCTGGCTGCAGTGGTTTATCTTTTTGTCATTTGATCATTATTAAAAAGCAGACAAGGTCACACACTTCTATGTCATTACATTGCCTACGCTATATCTAATTCATCACATTAATATCAACAAGCGAAAGTCCCAGAAAAGCATGCGCACACACACAAACGAAAGGAAGAAATGGTGTTTGCTAGCAGGAAAGACAAACCATTTCAGTACGCACACAGACAAACTCTTTGACACATACGCATACACCAAAACTTCAAGGTTAGTCACCTACATAGATTCTCACCCTACATCTAGTTCTATGCAGTACCAGATTCTCCTCCAATGAAGTGTCATACTCCCTACTCCATGAGTACTTACGTCATCCTTTGAACCTCCTACCTACTCAGTCTCTCTCCAAAGATAGCCAAATCAAAGGTGTTACTTCAGTGTCCTTGTTACCGCACCCATTAACAACACCACAATGTGCCCTGTTTCATGTGACACTACATATCAAAATACCAGTTGCTATTATTCAACTAGGCGATCTCAGCTCTGTAGATAGTTTCTTGTCAACCCAAGAAATTAAAATACAAAATGACGGGCAAATCATCTATACCAATGCACTTTTTTTTCTTTTAGATAGAAAAATTGTATAAAATGCTCATGGACAACTACAGTTACAGAGAATGATATACCTCACAGAGAAGTTCTCAAGGATGATATACCCTCCAAGGTTTTGTTAATTTCCGCTGGAGGATAGTAATGGAAAGTCCATACTTAAAATCTTCATTCCATATATATAATATCACTTTCACGAAGCCTAAAACTCTTCACTTACAACATATGTGCCTCGTCTTACCAAATTTGACAACCCCCCCCCCCTCCCAACCCCACCCCTTTTAAAGAAACAAAGTCTTAAAATGACATAGTTTGCGAGTGACCCTAAAGGCAACACGTAACAAGAATTCAAGCATAATTTTCAAACCATCACCAAGCTAAGAATAACACTAGGCCCTCCCACATAAGCTATAAGAGTAGTGAATTTGATCCACGAGCTAAGAATAATACGGTAAACTACCCAGTAATAACTAAGCTAAGATAGCTTTTAAAAAAAAAACATTTTTTTCCCAGACTTCCATGACGAAAACAAGCCAAACACATCCACAAAGACAGAACCAAAATCATGATTCTTTAGGAAAAAGTAGTCAAATGGGCTGCCGCAAAGGCGAGGCTAACATCTAATCCTAGCAACCACAAGTTCCCTTGATCCTTTTGATGTCAATTTACTTGCCCTCTCTCACTCACTTCCAAATACAACCAGGAGACCTATATTGAACATATAACAAGTCAAATACATCCACCTAGACAAACGATTATAATCAAGATTCTT
Source organism: Pharnaceum exiguum (assembly GCA_900322385.1). NCBI lineage: Eukaryota > Viridiplantae > Streptophyta > Magnoliopsida > Caryophyllales > Molluginaceae > Pharnaceum > Pharnaceum exiguum. Next base: position 103,070 of record ONZK01002158.1, on the reverse strand, counting down.
CAGGAAACAATAGTCCACCGGAATCCCACAAAAAGCGAGGCCAACATCAAATCATATCAACCACATTTTCCCTTCGATGCCAATTTACTTGTTCTCCCTCACTCACTTCTGAATTGAACTTGGAGATCTATATTGAACGCCCAATCACACCCTTAAAATATCAATTACCCTACCGCTAAATCCCTAGCCTCTATGAATCCTCATCTAGTTAGAGACCGAACTAGTATCAATCACTTTAATGTGAATGGTTAAGAATTTATTCAAACTAGCTCAGATTGGAGGCAGTACGAATCATAACTCTCTCCGTAACTCACTTCAATCAAAATATAAATGGTTAAGAATTTATTCCAGCCTATCAACAATTTAAGATAATAGTACATACCACCAATTGCAAACACCATTCTCTTCCTAGAATGTAGTACCATTGCAGTAAGCAAGTTAAATTTACAACAACAATCCAACAACTCAACAACTCATTCTCGAGTCACGACTCAGGAAGCAACATTAACATTGTGACATCACCTACACAAATTGATAAAAGCAACTAATCATATTATAGAGGTGAACACATAAGGGTTCACAAAAATACCAATTAGAAAAATTTGTGTGAACCCGTTTCTTATATGAGACTGGGTGATAGGGGTCATTATTGTGTCAACAAGTCTTTGGTACACCGGGTGTACCGGTACACCTTGTGGAATTAAGACTAATTACAAAGGGACTGACTAGTGACATTAAAAATGTGACTAATGATATTTGTTGTAATACTAGTTATAAATCCATAAGGTGTACCCGTACACCCGGTGTACCTAAGAATTGGAGTTATTGTGTAGTCGATGGTTCAGTATTGTGTATCCGAGGGGTCATACTCATTACTACCCCGTCATTCACACAATTTTCTGTGAATACCAATCACAATATAACTCAAACACACTGAACAAATATGAATACCAATCACAATATAACTCAAACACACCTACCAAATAAAAAACTAAGTGGACAATTAATTTTAGACGGCCGAGGCCCAAATAAAAAGGAAGTAAACAAAAGAAAGGAGACGTACCGGGCTGGGCGGCCCAACCCTGTTCACCACCCTTAATCTTTTCAGGAAGGGCATAATTAACAGTTAAAACCCTGCCATACAGCTCAGCACCGTCCATGTTATCCATAGCAGCAGCAGCGTCTTCCCTCTCAAGGAAAGTCACGAACCCGAAAGACCTGTGCTTTTGCGTCGCCTGGTCTAAGGGCGTCTTCACGTCCTTTATTTCCCCAAAAGGTATGAACGCTGCGTGGAGAGTTGACTCGTTGACTTCCTCCGCTAAGCCTCCTACGTATAGTGTGTTCTTCTGTACGCCCGGGATTTGGGCCATTGTGTTTGTGTGTGTGTCTTTGTTGGTTGTGTTTGGAGAGTGAGGGGGAGGGTGTGAGATATTGAGTGAGGTTTTGGTCTTTTGGAGATTTAAGACTGTTGTTTATTGAAGAGGAGCTTTTTCTGTTTTTTTTTTTCGGAGTTGGGACTTGGGAGGGTTTATAGTTTGGTACTTTCCTCTTTTTTTTATATTTTGTTTTGGATTTTAAGTCGGTGAAGTGGAGAAATATTTTATTTTATTTTTGAAAAGAAGAATAATGTGATGTAAATTTAGAACCGGCAGATATTTATCCGACCCAAAAAAACTGAGTCACGAACACGAAAAACTCGGCCGAAACCCGAAACTGACCAAACCCGAGAAACCCGGTAAAATCTGGGTTGAACCCGAAACCAAACGAAATGATCCGTTTGTCCAATAAAGTATTTATAAATGTATATTTCACAATTTTATTTTATTAAAATACAATAAAATAATGATATTTTTTTAAAAAAATATTGAAAAAATGTTTAAATATTTATGAAAAAATTGATAAAATAATATATTTATCGAACAAAACAAAATGTGCAAACCCGTTGGGTCAAACCCGAACCGAAAAGTACACACCGAAAATGACCGAACCCAAAAAAAAATTAAACCCGAAACCCGACCGACCCGATTGCCGGGTCTAGATGCAATGGTCAAAAACTAAAGAAGTAGTCCACTCACTCACACTTTGCAATGGGATCGCATGAATCTACTTTGCAATATTAGAAAATGTAGACAAATCCGCATCGAGTTTTCAATAACAAAGTTGAGTATAAATTCTCATTTAATGGGGGTGCTTAGGATGGATGCAACCTTACTTATGTTTAAAAAATCAGAGATGTTGCGTGCTTGTGTTCGAAATAGACCCTAAATGCATTGCTTTATTGAAGTTTTGAGTTTCAATAACTTCATTAAAAATAAGTACTAGTAGAAGGTTTTCTTAATCATTTTCCCTAAAGTTTTCAATTTTTGATTTTGAAAGTTTTCAATTTATAGAAATGAAGTTATTTTTGAGAATAAAATATTTGGCCATGTACATTTTTCAATTTATGTTTTTAAAAATTGATAACAAAAAGTTAGTAACAAATTTAGGGAGAGAGAGTCAAAGGAGAATTATTTGGTTTTCTTAGCCTATGTGGACACCATATTGGGAATTATTTTCAAACCTAATCTATATTGGAAATTATTTCTTTTTCTAGCCTTATTATGGGAATTAACTCCCAATTATCCAACGGTTGTTTTCCTTTTTTAAAAATAAATTGGGTGAACCCGTTTCAGACTGGATATTAATGAACCCTCAACTACTATATAATGACCCCTCAGCTACACAATAATGACCCACATTATCCAGTCTCATCTATAAAACGGATTCACACAAATTTTCTATTCCTTTTTTTTGAAAGGTAAGAATTGGGTTTAGCTAAAAGAGTCTCCAAGAATTTTTTGCTAATATAATTTGTCTGCTTCCATCGTTTAAGCATCATTCGGGATTGAGTTTTCATTTTTTTGATTTTTGGCGGCCTTGTACGTTTTTTTTAATTTTTCTAAAAAATGATAACAGAAAGTTTGCAAACAATTTTTTTGGTTTGGTTTTTAGTTTGAACAAAAGGACAATGAAACTAAATTTGAGAACAATACCAAACTTTGGCCTTCAATTTTCGAATATCAATAACAGTAAAGCTATTCTGTTCGGGACAAGGTGATCTGTAACGCTAACCAACTTAAGCTATGTCAAATTTGTACGTTTCACTATGGACTATTATCAAATTGTAGCAGCAATAAGTTGAATCTACGCTCAAGGCACTTAATAGCTTAACATCACCTTGGCTCTATGGCCAGATTGCAGATTGTACAGTAGACTTTGGGTGGGGGGGGGGGGGGGGGGGGGGGGGGGGGGGGGGGG
>ONZK01002158.1:35953-47422 GCA_900322385.1 Pharnaceum exiguum | reverse complement strand
GGAAACAAAAAGAACAAGTGTGCAGAACTTTGTATGCTTTGACATCTTGAAAATGAGGGAGTTCACCACTTGAAGACGGCTAAGGAAGAGAAAAATGAATACCTTCACAAACCGGCGCGCCCACCATATTTTCTTCGAAGGAGCAGATATCAATGGCTTTAGAACCTCCGTCAACATCCATGCAGTCATCTTTTGAAGCAACATCGGAGTTTAATGGGTTCAAAGATGTGCAAGCTACAGCAGAATCAAACACCAGAATACTATCTTTCTCCAGCCCCTCCCGAAGCTGATCCGATACTTTTTCATCAGATTTAATTTCTTTGGTCTGATTATGAAAGTTGGATGAATCAACTACCACTGATGACTTTGTTCCATCAAGCTCAAGCTTCCTTTCGAGAAAATCAGAGGGTACTTCATCACCCTTTACGGTAGAAGGTGATAGGTGCTTGAGTTCATGAAATTGATCATCCAAACTGTCTGGAACAACTTGTGTGACATTTTCGGGTAATAAAACAGCTGAATCATAATGAATGATACCAAAATGTACGTCATTTGCTCCTGTATTGGAAACAGCAGGTGCTACAGCTGGGCAAACAGCAAACACACTAGTGTTAGATTAGATGAGATGAACCAAATAACAATTGAAGAGATCCATCTACTATTGCTGGAGGTAAAAATTGATCAGAACTGTCAACATGGTTTAGTAGGACTGTACCAACAGATCTGGCGCCAGCAGAGACAGTGCCTGCTACCAATGCCTTTTCCAGACTGAGTTCAGATGCAATATCTTTTTGCTGTTGATTTTTTCTCCTTTTCTTTCGTGATGCATATTTAAGAAGAGGGATAGCCCGGGGGAGCAGAAATGCCAGCATTGACTTTGGTGGTTCTTCACCAATTGAATCAACATCACTTCTTTGAGAACTACTAATCAAACTATTGGTTTCTTCTGAGTTTGAATCATTTATCAGCGCCTCAGATACATTCATTTTGGCAGCAACTGGTTCACTTCTTTGTTCATTATGATTGCCAGCAGGGATTCCAGATTCTTTATGAGAGCAATTGTCTGCAGAGGATCCAGAGGGTCACCAAGTAATTTAATAACAAAAAGATAAATTTCTCCCTTTAAGTCTGAATCTCAACCTACTGACAACAGCCTACATAATGTTACAGAGAATTCCTAGTTACAACCAACCATTCTGAATGCACTCAAGAATTTACACAACAAATCCCACAAAGAAGCAGATCGAAAATTATTTTGTTTGTGCTCATTGTCCAAGAGAAAGGTAGCAGTGAAGACAGTATTTATAGTTATGTACCTTGCTGACTGTCATAAGTATCAGGAACACAAAGATTAGCCAGTGAATCTTCAAAAGCTGAGGCTCTTGAGTCGAATGGGTCAGAAAGGCCTTGATCCTTCGCACTTGTGTCCGCTGCTGCTACTTGAATACTTTGTCCTTCGACTAGAGTACATTGCCTATGAAGCTGCAACGCATTGATCTCAATTTAAGTCAAGACAAGTAAAGGAAGAACTAATTAAGTTACAAAATAAAATCATTAGAAAAAACAAATAATTGGTTTCAGAAACTCCAAACTGCGAATCCTCGATCATTATGACAGTCCAGTCCACTTACTTGGACTGATCATGTGAAGGAGAAGAAACAACAAACATTCATATCTGACATCTTCAAACAAATTTGTAAGCATTATGGGTCTCAAAAAGGCCAAATTGTGCTTACATTTTTTTCCTCCTGAGGTGAGTCACAGTTGACCAAAGAAGCCGCTATACAGGTATTCATACTAGAATATTCCCTATGTGCTTGTGATAAACAAAGTTGCGCGGCTGAAATATCAGAAGCTACCAAGGGCACCCCATGAACTGATGCCACATTCAATTTTCCAAGACCCAAGTCTGATAGTACTGGCGAAACAATTAGAGGATGATAGCTGGCATGCTTATCATTTGAAATAGGGGAGCACATGGGCTCAGTTTTACTTGTCTTGCTTGCTGGTGAATTGAGAGGGCCATCATCCTGAGAAGGTAGAAATTTCTCGGGGGTGTTAAGACAGGCTGACTTTTTATTCATATCTCTACAAATTCTGCTTCTTTTACCAGTGACTCTCTTCTTCTCAGGATACAGCATCAAATCTCGGCCCTTCTGTGTCACAGGACACCCTATATCATGACCCTTTGCAGAAGCTTCATTGTGGTTGGTCAAAACCAAGCTTTGTTCACAAGCATAATTTCCAGTAGCCACCAGTTCCCGTAACAATCTCTGAACTAAAGCATTTTTAAATCCGAAAAACTGCAAATTACATGGGAATAGAAATCCACAATCACTACACAACAGTATGTCTAGAGAGTCATAAGAATAAGTGGAAAAGGAATAATGCAGTACTCAATTAGTCAATTGTGTGAAGTTACTGTACAAACATAACAAACAACAGTTTGGAAAAGAGAAAAGGTGACATCTGACAGCCAGGAAAGAAAATGTTGTCTTGCGGTCTTGCCTGAAACAATTTCATTTTCTACAAACAAGGGCCTGTACCAAGTTCTTTGTTTACCAACTTAACTCAATTTCCATTAAGTATCAAGTAAAATTTAGCTGTCAACTTATACCCGGATGGCCGGATTACTGCCTTACAGGAAAGAAGTCACAAACCAGCACAAGGACTTAAACTTCTTCAGCATATGAGTATTCCACTTTGTTTTAAAATATCATTTTTAGGACGCTCTTTAAGCACACAATGCTACAGGGCTGCAGTAGCATGAAGCCTATCACACCATGCCACCATCTAACCAAAGGTTACATAGAATCTATGTTAAATGCGGATGTAGTCTTCCTGGCAAACATAACTTCATAATGATTACTAATTTTGATGTATATTCCATTTGAACCTAAAAATTTGACCAGCATAAATGCAATGATAAGGAATCGAATGTTAGCTGGAAACCGAGCAATGTGATGAGCAAACACATTGTTGGAATAGCTTCAGACAATAATAAGATTGTTTTGTTATCAGGAACGATATTAGGGTAACATTTCATTAGAACAATGTATAGTTGCAGTTATTACCCCCTATATGAAGTAAACAGTAAAGATCCCATGAGAAAGGCTACCTCCATGCCATCAACTTTGCCAGAAAATCTCTTGCCATGCCAAAGCTTAACACGAGAACAGCATTTCTTCTGGAAGTTTTCCCATGCTATGTCTGGAGTTTCTCCAGAGCCAGATAATTTATCACTGGAAGTAATCTACAACAGACACGCAACTTGTCAAATTTCCCACTTTGCATTTGTGAAACAAGAATCATAAAGGGACTGTTGGCCAGTACAAACCTGGAAAATAGGTCCTTTTGGGCCTTCATAAATTTCCATTTTATAAGTAAGTCCTTTGTTGGTTCGAAGAGCTTGATAGCCAACAGGATATGGATAACGATCCTTTCCCTGATGAATGACAATGGAAGATGACGTCAGAGGTAGAAATTTAAAAAAAAAAATGGAAAACAGTAAGTAGGCCTTAAATAAGAGCACAACCAACTAGTCTACAGCCAATAATTCTTAGACATGCATAACTGATGGCTTAAGGTACACCCAGGTGTACCATGGAGATACTCATGTTTACCAATAGAGACATTTCGAGATTCACATTAATGGGAACAAACATTGACACAATCAGGAAACCCATAAAATTGTCCAAGACATTACCACTCTTCTTCATGAACATGAAATTTTCATACACATTTACAAGGAACATGTTGCGTATAGTGATCAGATGCCACAGGCCACAACATCCTAGCATTAACAAACCACATACAAGGCACTTCCTATAGTAATAGACTAATAGTATCTGCTGTATCATACAATTGAGGGCTTAGGCAGTTAAGCTTCCACAAGGTATCAAAATGGTTTAATGATCAGTAAGAGCTGGCAAGGCGAAAAACTATAATCAAGTTATGACATCAAAATTCAGAGGAACCATCAACAATCCTTTTTCAGTCTATGACAGTTTTTACTCTTTCCAAAAAAAAAATGGAAACCTGAAGCCTAGTTATTCACTTATTTAGAAATCACAATTTCTCTTTGACTTCTTCCATTAGTCAAGTCATCGCATGACAATTGAAACACAAATCAACCAAAGATCGTCATCAATTGAAGACCCTTTGCTCCGAAATATTAGCAACAAAACGAAATTATTCCAAACTCGACCAAAAAATGGAGGACATCATGGGCCTGTTCTTTAGGACTTAAGTTGAGTCCAGTACTTTTCAGTCCAGTTCAGTTTTTCTCAGTTCAGCTTGTAACTTGCGAACTAAAAAGTTTTTTCCAATATCTATTCTTAGTTATCAGTATATCATTAGAAATGTCTCATCATACAGTTTTGTAAACGTACAATATTGATAGGGTTCTAATTATTTGTCCAAGTATTTTAGAATAATTTAAATGAGCTTATTATTTAACAACTATTAACTCCTAACTTATAGAAAGGAAAAAAAATTACTTATAAGTTCCAAATATTCTAATTTCTAAACAATAGAAAAATCGAAAATTATCATCGAAGCTAAATAACAATTACAATTCCATTTAGGAAAAACTAAGTGAAATAAAACAAAACAAAAATAATCAGTAAAATTGAGCAGCGAACTTATTATAATCAACGGCAACTACACATTTCGTAAAATTTAATAACAAATAAAAAATAGACTGTAAGAGAGGGAGAGAGAGAGGGAGAGAGAGAGGGAGGGAGAGAGAGAGAGAGAGAGAGAGAGAGAACCCTAGAGGAGCTCCAGTACTTCTTATCCCAAACACCGCCGACGTAGATAGATCCAACGGAGATTATCTCTAGGCCATCTGATGAGTATTTTGTATCTTCTTCCGCAAGTTTCTTCTTCCCCATTGAGAGAGAGAGAGAGAGAGAGAGAGAGAGAGAGAGATTTGGGGAAATGAAATGAAATGAAATGAAATGAGAGAAAAGTGAGAAGTGAGAAATGTGGAGTATTACTTTCTCTCTCCTGAGGTCTAAGGCGGGGGGGTTTAGATATAATGGCGGGAAATGAGAAAAAATGCACGGGGGTCATTTTGGGCTGTAATGGGCCTATTAATGCTATAGGCTTTGTGAGTTGTGAGGCTTTGGGGGAGATTGGCATGGGCTCACGTCGGGAAAATATGTAACTTAGGCCACGCCTGGAATGATGGAAATGATTCATGGGGGAATTTTGGAAAAATACCATTTTAGGTATCTCACCTATAGTATAATACCAATTTGGGGTCTCACTTATTCAATATGTCAAAAAGGGTACTTGAACTTTCAACATTGTACCAATATGGGTACATGTTCTAATGCCGTTACATTTTTCTGTTAAGTGTGATGATGTGTCATACTCTGATTGGCTGGGTATGTGGAAAGGCTTCAAATTTGCCATTTTACCCTTACAATAACCCGTTTTTCATCATATTTTATATTTTTTTTAAGAAAAGGAAAATGGAATTGATAATTAAGAAACTATAAAATATGATAAAAACAAGTTACAGTAAGGGTAAAATGTCCACTTCGTTGCCTTTCCACATCCCCAGCCAATCAAAGTATGACACGTCATCCAACTTAACAGGAAAATGTAACGGCGTTAGAGTAGGTACCCATATTGGTACAATATTGAAAGTTCAGGTACCGTTTTTGACATATTGAATAAGTGAGACCCCAAATTGGTATTATGTTATAGGTGAGGTATCTAAAATGGTATTTTTCCGGGAATTTTTATGGGGGAATTATCACTGGTGGAATGATTTCAGGGGAGATGAGTTAGTTGAGTAGAAATTTCTTTGGTTTGGTTGGCAGGGAAAAGAGAGGAGGATAAGTGTTTGTCTGCTGGATATAGCCTGAAGAAAGGGGTTGGAAAGAGAGAGAAAGGTGGATTTGGGGGAAGGAGAAATATTTCAGGGAGGATAAGGGGCAGTAATCTATTACTGCTTTTGGGGGTAATAGTTGCAGGGGGAGTCATTACCACCGATCCAAACTCTTCAAAACACCCTCAATGATTTCTCCAGTAATTTTTCCCCCTTCATTACTTACAATCCAGGCAAGCCCTTAGAGATAAGCGGGAGTGTGAGTGTGGGCGTGTGTGACTAAAGGTCTAGTTCCAAATAATTTCTCGAAAACAACGATTCTGTTTTCTTAAACATGGATAAGGTTTCTCATTGAATGAGGATTTACACTTGTTTGTTGTTGTAGTTATTGTTGTAGGTGTATTATGCTCGTTTATGGCTTAGTTTTGGGGTTACTAAGAGGTGATGTAGTTGTAGATGTAGCCGTGCTAGTGCTAAAGGATTTGTAGTTTTCGAATAAAACATGGAGTGTTTGGCAAATTTTTAATAAAAGGTGTTGTAAGTTTTATTTTTGTTTAAAAGAGGAGGTGATGTGAGTCTACAGCACCTCTCCAACTGCTTTGAGCCTTTGATTGAGAGCACTTCTGAAAGTACTTTTTAACATCACTTTTAAAAAACTTTCACGTTTGTCAAACCACCAGGGCTCGTAGTATCCCACACCCCAAAGGTTTTGGAGTTGTAGCAAATTACACCCTTAGAGTTTATTTGCAACGATATGTACCCCAATTTGTGTATTTGTTGCAAACTACACCCTTTTGTTAAAGTACCCCAAACGCAACCTATAAAAGTAACAGATATTCGGTGTTTAACAAACGTAAATGAATTTTTACTTTTTTTTTTTGAATGATTAGTGGAAATAAATAATTTTATTGAAATAATTATTTTGCCTAAAAAATTTCTTTTTTGTGAAGCTAAGAGTATCTTTAGTTCGTCACATACAAACAAAATAAAACTGAACTAAATTGGGTTTGACCAAACTTATTGGCAATCTCGCACCTAAGGTTTAGGGGATGTGTTACAGTTGTACTGTAATTCATATTTTCTTGGCAAACTATACCCTTTTTTTATATTACCCCAAACACGTCCCATACTGACATGTAAAAATAAAAATGAATTCTACTTTTTTTCTTTTTCAAATGCTCAATTAAAATAAATAATTTTATTGTAATTTTTTTTATCGAGATAAAGAAAAATGTTTATTTCTTGAAGCAATAGTGTTTAATTGTGTATCACTGACTAAATAAGACTTGATTAAATTGAACCAATCTAACTAAATTGAATGGTAATAGAAATTATAACTAATATTGAATTCAACAGATCTAAACTAGATTATAACTATAGATGAACTAATTAAACACAACATTCAAAGTTTATTTAGTTCATCTGAAGTGTGTCTAATCGTTTTCATCAAACTTAATTTAGTTCAGTTTCATTTTGTTTGCCTGTGACGAACTAAACATACCCTTAGTTTCACAAAAGAAATTTTTACCCAAAACAATTATTCCAGTAAAATTATTTATTTCCACTAATCATTCAAAAATAAAAAAGTAAAATTATTTAATATTTTTTTAACGTTGGATATGGGTTATTTGTATAGGATGCGTTTGGGATAATTTAACAAAAAGGGTGTAGTTTACCACAAATACAAAAGTTGGGGTACATATCATTACAAATAAACTTTGAGGGTGCAACTTACTAAAACCCCTAAACCTTTGGGTGCAGGATGCTACGAGCCCCAAACACCATTATTTCTTTAACCTCAACCCCAAACACACCCATTAACAGTAACTATTATACCTATAAAAAAACCTTTAATCAGAATTATTAATTAACTAAAGTAACGAAGTTGAAATTATAACTTTAATAAAACTTAATTAAACTAAAAGAAAAAGGTATTACACTAATAGTTAAAAAAAGAACACAACCTAATACTATTTTTTATTTACATTATCAAAAATGATGAAAGAATTTACATTATCAAAAATGATGAAAGATTAATTTTTCAAACATAAACAAATGGGTCCTAAGAAACTGTTAAGGAAAGAATTTCTTAATGTAAATTGTTGTAGTTACATAGAAAATTAATGGTCAAAGACAATAAATTTTACACAAAAAATTGGTGAACTCATTTCATAGATAAGGCTGGATATTAATGAACCCTCGACTCCTATATAATGAACCCTCGACTACACTATAATGACCCCTCGGCTACACAATAATGACACCTATTATCCAGTTTCATCTATGAAACGGGTTCACACAAATTTTTCTATAAATTTTAACCTAAAAAGCTTATGTGAGAATCTTGAAACCGGTAAAGTACAAACCATGTTCTAATCCTCGTGGAGGAAATTCAAGCCACTTAATTAGAGGGATAAGTACTTAGGGAATCTGTACATGGTAAACTCAGGTGTACGACTTTATTTTTTTATATTAGGCTTAATTTTCAAATAATTTAAACAAAAAATAAAGGTTCGATATTTACTCAGCTTACTTAATTAGAGGAATAAGTACTTAGGGAATCTGTACATGGTAAACTCAGGTGTACGAATTTATTTTTTATATTAAGTTTAATTTTCAAATAAATAAAAAATAAAGGTTCGATATTTACTTGGCTCACTTAATTAGAGGGATAAGTACTTAGATAATCTATACATAGTAAACTCAGGTGTACGACTTTACTTTTTATATTAAGCTTAATTTTCAAATAAACAGAAAATAAAGGTTCGATATTTACTTAGCTAAGTACAAATAATCAAAAAGTATTGTATACCCGTGTAGGAAATAATTTATCTTACTTTAGGTAGTTTTATGGTCACTTGGATAACGATGATACTGAAACAATCTCTTTGTTTTCTTAAACATTGGTATGGTTGCGTACATCCTGACCTGAGTACCCCCATCGAATAAGGATTACACTCGGTTGTTGTTGTTGAATAGCGATGATACTTGCGCGTAGAATCTGCCCACCTTATCACCTTATAGAAGAGAATTCTACTACAGAATGGCTGATTATTGGCTATCAAAAACCAAATAGTATATTATATCAGTGAAAGCTACCTCTAAGATCACACCGTTAGGCTTTAGTATAAAATCCAAGCTAGCTAGAAACGGAAAATCCAACTAAGATAAACCGCTATTTAGCATCACAGCGCATAGGTTGTAATGTTGTATAAAGGCACGAGGAAGCAAGCCCCCCATCTTGTGCATGTCTCTTTCTCTTTCGACAAGTAGTGAATCAGAACTTTTCACTCACGTTTAGGAACATTAATGATTTGATAAGAGAATGATTGATTCTTTAAAAGAAAGCTAAGACGCAATCCCAATAATCAGAGACATGTTGTAATAACCAAAGATCGTATAGCCTAAGTCGCTGCAAAGTGAATAAGCTATGGAACTCTTCTTCTTTTGGTGAGAATGCTATGGTACTTTTTATATCGTGTAATATTCAAACGTTGCCGACATGATGCAAGAATGATATTATAGTTCGTGCAAAAGTAATACTCTATATTACTATCTAACAAGGATATACATCGGCGAAATTGGTAAGGATAATCCCTACTTCGTCCGATTATCCCAACATAATCCCAACTTCAAATATTGCTGGGAATAATCCGTACTTCAACGCCTATAGCCCGAAATGATCCAATGACATTTTAAAATATGTCAAAATGCAAAATTATAACATTGGTTATGTATATATATATCCATTTAGAATTAATATATTTCATAGTCAAATTTAAAATTAATGGTTTAACGCAAGGTTTAATTTATCAAAAAACTTGTTGCAAAACTTGATTAGATCGTTACGGGCTACAGGGGTTGAAGCCAGCAATATTTGAAGTTGGTATTATTTTGGCTCAGCAATTTCGCCATATACATCCCTCAATTTTTCTTTTTCTTTTGAAAAAATTGTACAAAAATCCTCCAATTTTTCTATAGTTTGTACGAACCTCCCTTTAACTTTTATTTTTATAAGAAAATCCCTTTATTTTTGTTTTTCTTTTTAATTAACTCCATTTGACTTATTTGAAAATTTTATTTCTGAAACGTCCCGACTTCTTTTATTTTGATTCTTACTTCCTTCACCAATTTTTTTATTTAATTAACTCCACTATTCTCTCTCCACCCCACCTAATATTCACCTACACCATCACCACCATCTCATAAAAAAAAAACATAAGAAACTTTCACTACTTATCAAAGCAACCACCATAAATGACACCCTAGAAGATAATTGGGGAAGGTGAACAAAAACAATTACCATTTAAATAGGAGATATAGAGTTGTGCTGAGCGGTTTTTTAACAACGAAAGTGAGTGAGTGTGGAGAGAGAATTGAGGTAGGATTTAGATGGTGAAAGTTGGGGAAATGGCGAGGAAGAAAATAATGAAATGAATAACAAAAATCTGGGCGGGGTATTATGGCCTGGGAATAAAATTTCCAATTCACTCAAATGGAGTTAAATAAAAAGAAAAACATAATGTAAGGGATTTCTTACAAAAATAAAAGTGAAATAGAGTTTTGTACAAATTCAAGAAAACCCGGGGGGAGTTTTATTTGTACAACTTTTCTTTTCTTTTTGAGGAAAAGAGAGTTTTCATCAAATAATAACCATACAACACTTACAATCAAAATTGGCATCAACAAGATGTGAAATCAATACAACATTCCCTCTGTTGTCGAACGACTTTCTTTTCATCGATGTCTTCAATTTAGTAGGCTTTTCACGGAAGAGACTTCTGTAGGTTTGAAAAATGTTTGATATTGATCTTTACATCTTCACGAACAGAAATCTTTGCAAATCTAAATGATCATTGAACTTTATAGGAACAATTACTCTTATAATAGAATAGACTCTTTCTATAGAAAAGATAACTCTTGGTATATGCATCTTGATGAACACAACTCTTTATCTAATATAAATTTTTGTATTCGAAATTTGAAGAGTTGCATTTTTATAAGTTTCTATCAACAAATAAAGAGTACTATTGACAAATAAATTAAATTTACACTATCTTTTTCGTATTAGAAAATAATAATCTAAAAGTGTTGCACTGTCCATTTTCTTTTGTTGGGCCATTATTTCATTGAATTGTTTCTTTTTGTGGACCACTTTCCTTAATAAAGTGTGTTTTTTTTTATATAGTTTTTCCCCTTGGGGCAAGTCCAACGGGGAGGTAATAGGGGTGGGTTTATGTGGGATTATTATTGGAGGGTAGGGGTTTATGTGGGTTTAAGGAGAGAGGGGATTATAAGGGTTTATAATTGTAATCCCGCATAAACTAAAGAGAGAGAGAAAAGGTCGGACAAAAAAAAAAGCGAGAGTCCCTCCCGTGCTGCCCACTGTAGGTACATGGGCCCTAGTAATCCTTTCGGGAGAGGAATCACCCTCGTTTCCCTACTAGGAATGTTCCATCTTCGATAAACCCGTTTCCCTACCCGTTGGGTGTTGGAATGCGGATGCTAAGGAACGGAGTCGCCACCAACTATTTTTAAATAGGAAAACAATTGGAAAACCTATTTGCTAATGACTTGATCTTGCAACCAGAGATTCGTTCGGATTCGGGGGTGAGGTTTTACCTCTA
>ONZK01002157.1:161442-176402 GCA_900322385.1 Pharnaceum exiguum | reverse complement strand
ACGTTTAAAGCAACCTACAATATAGAAAGTTATATTTTTCAGTTTTTGTTTAAAAATGAGTACAATCCAAAAAAACAGGTTAGAAGCAATAGACAAAAACTCAATTTTCTCAATATGGACGCTATTAGAAGTGGAGTTGGACGTATTCAAGTGAGAATTATCGGTTTTTGAGTATATATCACAACTAATAATAGTACATCGTTGAAAATCACAAAAAATTGCGTGAACCCATTTTATATATGAGACTGGGTAATAATGAACTCTCGACTAAATAATAATGAACTCTCGAATACATAATAATGACCCCTCCTATCCAGATTCATGTATGAAACGGGTGCACACAAATTTTTCTAATAGAAAATTTACCCACAAAGAATTTTCCATACTTAACAAAAATTATAACATTAACCCTCATCAAAATTTAATTGGACAAAATTGAACTAGAATGAATTATAATGAAAAGAAAAAAGAAAAGAAAGAACTTAACTAGACTAGAATAAGTCGAACTTAATTGTGAAAAAAAAACTGAAATTATCTGAGCTGTAATGTATAGCTTGAACTAAATATGGTCGTACTTGAAATATTATATATAACAACATAGATAAATGAGAAAAATTTGTGTGAACCTGTTTTATATATGAGACTGGATGAGAGGGGTACAAAAGACAGCATGAGCAGAGACATTGAAGATAAATTTTGACATGTTGTAGTTAAAGAACAAAACACATCTAATCAAATGCATGTATATTAAAGTTTTGATATTAAAAAGTAAAGATTGAGATATAAAACCAAATAATAGTGGGGCTTTTAATTTTTTTGATGAATACGTCAAATATACTTATAAAGAATAACATAATGATAAATTATTATTATTATAATAATAATTATTATTATTATTATTATTATTTGTAAATATTAATCTGAGTTTGACAATAATCATTGATGTGAAATAAGTTTAATCTATACAAAAGAATTATAAATAATATAAAAATTATCCTCCAATAAATGGAAATACAAAAGAGTAATAAGACAATCAATTTATAAAATTGTGGACCGTGCAACGCACGGGTAAGAAACTAGTTAAATTAATCTTGAAGAGGCTCCTCTAAGAAAGAAAGAAAAAAAGACAGAAAAACGTCACCAGAATCCAAGTCAGCAACCAGCTCACCACCATTTACAGTGTTCCAAACTTCCGATACCTTTCCAATTTTTCTTCCCTCAACACCATCTCTCCCATCCCATCCCTTCCCATTAGATCTATCGATTCCACTCTCTCATCTTCAAAATGGAAGACTACCCAGAAGAGCTGCGGACCCCACCAGTCCCCTTAATATCCCTCGTAGGCTCCCCAGACCTCCACCAGACAATCTCAACACACCTCCACAACGAAACCCCACCCATCAACACACTAGCCTTACCAGACTTTTCCAAAATCTCTCTTCTCATCACCCGAAACTCCAAACCCACCGATCAACAAAACCCCCCACCTTCCGGTGTTGTTAAAAAAGACTGGCTCCTTAAACACCGGACCAAAATACCCTCCGTTGTTGCTGTGCTTTTCCCGTCTTATGATGTTGTCGCTTCTGATCCTGCTCAGTGGGCCCACCTCTGTTCCCTCCTCGATAACATCAAGTACTAATTAATTATCCACATTGTTAGTTGTCATTTTTTTGTTTGACTGTAGGTCTCGGGTTCGAATCTCTCTCCCCACATGAACATTCTAATTTACTGATTGTTTTGATTTGATGGGGCAGAGCAGTTATACGGACGAGGAATATTAAGCTGGTTATTGTCATTGTGCAGTCTTCCTTTCAAGGTTAGCGCTCTTTTTTTAAAAAAAATTAATTACAGTTATTGTAGAAATGTAGAATCAAAGTTAGCTTATTGTAGAAATGAAGAAAAAGGAACATTTTTGAGAAAAGGGTTCCTGTCAATATTTAGGAATTTTTGGTCTAAAAGGAAGTTGAGATGTTTTACTATCCACATACCCTCATTCGAGTGTCGAGCATTTGACAAGGATTCTCTAACAGTAATACCCAGCAAATGTAACCCTTCTAAGATGATTGATTTGACTACGTATACCATCAAGGGGCACCTCTTTTTAGGAAGCCCATCTCTCAAGTACTCTAGATGTGTAGTGGTGTTAGGATGAGTGAGTTCGTAGAAAGTAATTCCTTGGGTGGGTATGAGTGAGGACGACCCCTCTGTGGGGCCAGTCCCTATGCTGAAACTATAAGGTGACCCTTGCCGCAAAGGGCATGGTGTTAAACAAACAAAAACTGAGGAGTCCGGGTTGCATAGCTATACATGATACGTTTAATCGGACGTATGCAAACTTGGAGCTTTTTCAGTCCTAGTTTGACTTGGCCGTTCTAGTTATATTGGACTAGGGCAATGGATAAATGTTCATCTACCTAATTTCAAGTAAGACAGAAGATTCTCTGGCCGATTTAATTCATCAAGCTGATAATTTTTTTTTAGTCTTTTTCGGTTCACTTCTTTGGAATTATGGAAATGGACACTAAGAAACATACTCTCCTTTTGGAGGATGAAAAATCTGGATTGTGTTGTACTGGAGGTGATAGTAGCTGCATTGAATCACTCTTGTATCTTGCAATCTCAATGTGCCTCAGGAGCATGAATTTCAACCTCGCTCCTTCAAGAAAAAGTATATACCTCATAGCTGACATTCTTGCTTGTTTTCAGATGAGATGAATGAGGATCGTATGATAGCTCTACGTAAGCGTGCGGAAGTGGACTCCAAGTATATAATTAATTTCTGCACCAAAGATTCATACGAATTAAAGCAGTCTCTTAGCAGGCATGATTTCTTCGGATATCTTTATCTTGGATACTTGGACATGTTGTTCGACGACCTTTTAGCCCTGTTATATTCACATTTGTTACTGCTCCTTGCAGACTAGCAAGTGTATTTTCCGAGTTGGTGAGCGTTTATTATCGGGAAGAAGGGAAACGGGTGAAAACACGAGTAGAAAAGAGGAATTCTACTTATGCAGAATTGGCTGTCCGTTATTGCTTTAAGGTAAGACCAATTTCTATGTTATGTCCAATGAAACTGTTATTGTATGATTTTGACTTAGACTAATCTGCTTTCTATAAATTTGTCAACTGACTATGTTCAACTTGAATGCAAAAGTTACTATCTCGTTTGTTAGTGAAAATGAATTTAGATAACTTATGATTTCTGTCTTTCTGAGTGTTGTTGTCATAATGTTTCAATTTTCCTGGAGGATGTGGAAGAGTGCAATATATATAGGTTTAAGTTCATGGGTTTTCCTATTCAGTGCTAAGGAATCTGTTGATGTAGCTTTATTCATTTGGTCTGGAACATCTGATTCCTCCTTGATCAGCATCACTTTTAATTGCAGGTTGCTGTTTACGCAGAGTTCCGGAGAGATTGGGTTGAAGCATTAAAATTTTACGAGGATGCTTATCATGCATTGAGGGAGGTACTGATACCTAATATTTTCTTTGTACCTGAAAATTTCCATTTTCGCCTTGAACAAATAGTTTTAGACTTGTACTAGTGTTACTGCATCTTGAACTTCTTCTTTTTTTTCTTATAAAAAGTTGCAGATCATTATACTGTGGACTGCACTTACGTAAACGGACTTCGACATGGCCAAATTATTGTCAGGGTCCTAGTTTAGATTTGACTTACTAACATTAATGAGGGATTCTAGGCTATAGGCTACATTAAATCAGGTTACATACTGTGAACAGTATTTTACATGGGACTCTAGGCTCCATGAAGACTGAACAATTAAACAATCGATCTTCTTTCTCTTCTGTGGAACATGAGGCTCACATTTTGTTACACAGAGGCAGTGTTCTTCCATCTACAAAAGTAGGCAAAATCGTATGACCAAAGGGCACTTAGGCTATGATGTTGCATGTAAGGTCAAGGATACATGATTTGGAAAATTAACTCATCTGTATGATAATCTGTTAACTGAGAGAACTCGGGCAGTTTGCCCCCCTCCCCCCAACCAAAAAAATAAAAAATTTATTGGCTGTCACTGTTTATTTTATCTTTCTCTCCCTCATTCTCCCATCAGTTGTATATGTGCCATCTACAGTTCTTCATCTTTCTTGAGCTATGTACTTTCACCTTTTTTTATAGAGAAAATTGTACAAAACTACCTATTTTCACCTTTTTTATATTGAAAATATTGCATTAAAGCTCTTTTCTTGTCATTGGTTGTGGATGCGATTTGCCTTTCATGTATGTATATATGATCTATGCAGAGTCGCACCGCATGTTATTATTCAAATCACTTGTTTGTATAGGCATTAATCATACATCACCGCATACTTGAAATATAGTGTAGCTTTGCTTTTGAAATGACCCTTGGTTTTAATATACAGATGGTTGGAACATCTACCAGGTTGCCTGCTATACAGCGCTTAGTTGAGATTAAAACCCTGGCAGAACAGCTGCATTTCAAGATTGCTACTTTATTACTCCATGGTGGGAAAATTGCAGATGCAGTGTTATGGTTTCGTCAGCATTTGGCTTCATACATGAAGCTTGTAGGAGCAGCAGAAGTTACTTTCCTCCATTGGGAATGGATTAGCAGACAGTTTTTGGTATTTGCCGAGCTACTAGAAACCAGTTCGAAGAGTATTCCTGGTTTTCAATCCCTAGTTTTAGGTGCCACTGACAAATCTTTAACTGAGTGGGAGTTGCAACCGGTTTATTACTATCAGGTAAATACTGATGTTGTATTGTGGTATATGGTGAGAAATTCAACTATGCGCCTGAATTTAATGCTTTATTTCATGCTACAATTCCTTGTAGATTTTAGTGATAAGTACAATCTTTATGAATTGGTCTCGCTTCACTTCTCATTTGGTGGAAGAGAACTTGCATTTCATTGGTTAAAGGATTTTGTGTTCATCCAGCAATCATGTGTATACTATTTTCTGCAATTTGAGGTTCCTGTAAAAGTTTTTACTGACATTGATTATGTGGTACTGAACTCAGAAACGACTTTGGCTAGACAAATTCATGTTGTTGACTTCTGTTTTACCTGCTAACCTGCATATCAAGAGTATTTGATACTTTTAAGATTTCTTTCTTAAGGTTCCTTCGAATTTCTTCAACCTGTCAAAAGAATTCCTGGCTAATTTATTACCTTGCAATGGTGTAGCATTCTTGTTCCTCCCATTACTTTCTGAACTGGAATACAAACTCAAGCTTGGCTTATATTTGTTGACCGGGTCTATCTTTTTTTGATTTTGTTTTTGGACCTTATTTCCCATCTTCTGTGTCAGGATCATTTCATATATAGAGTGCGCCGATCGTGATGGCCTTAGTAGATATATTGTACTCTATAGATAACAGCATGCCATGTTGAACTCTAGCAAGTGACCTTACTGTGGCTTAAGGTTTTTTTTTTGTTTCTCACTCCTGATTTCCTTTGAACAGTTGGCATCTCAGTACTTGAAAGACAAAAGATCTTGCTTAGAACTTGCTCTCTCTATGTGGGACACCTTCAATGAGGGTGATGCTGCTGCTGATTCTGTTTCACCTTCAGATTATGTTGGCCAGTTTGCACGATTGCTGGAACAAGGTCCTGAGGAGGTCACCCTGCAATCGTAAGTGGTGATTATTGCTGAGTTGGTGTTCCTTAGTTGCTACTGTTTAACCAACTTCACACTTTTTCTGGTCTATTGGCTATGTTTGTACAGTCTTACAGATGATGAGTTCGTCAGATATGTGATTGGAGAAGCGAAGAGATTTCAAGATTCGTTTGAGATCATTGCACTTCTGAAGAAGACTTTTGACACATATACTGCCATGAAAGTTATGAGAATGGCATCTTATTGTGCTTTCCAATTGGGTAAAGAATACTTATCTCTCGAGGAGATGAAAAATGCAAAACAATATCTTGATTATGCCGTGAGTCTGTATAGGCACGAAGGTTGGGGTACCTTGCTGTGGGCAAACTTGGGTTATTTGCGTGAGTGCTCAAAACAAAATGTTTCTGTAAAGGAGTTCGTGGAGTATTCACTTGAGATGGCTGCGTTGCCGTTATCATCTGGAGATTCTTTCGCCTGCAAGGATTGTGGTCCAGCTGGTCCCCCAAGTTTGCAGCAGAGAGAGATGATTCACAAGGAGGTTGTGGGCCTGGTGACTGGAGAATTTGATTCTCTTTCTAGTGCAGTTGATAAACAAATGAGAGTTACTAGCGAATTTCCTCTCCACCTTGAAATTGATCTTGTTAGTCCCCTTAGGCTGGTCCTACTTGCTTCAGTTGCGTTTCATGAACAAGTAGTCAAGCCTAGCACGCCTGCTGGATTTACATTATCGCTTCTTTCACACCTACCCCTGCATTTGGAGATTGAAGCATTAGATGTGCAATTTAATCAGTCAGAGTGTAATTTTTCAATCCATAATGCTCAGAAAAGTCCATCTGTATCGAATTCCATTGGTCTACCAAATTACCGAGTAGAAACTGCTCCAGCTTTGACGCTTTCTACAAAGAAGTGGCTGAGATTGACTTATGATGTCACATCTGGTAAGTGTACCTTTCCTGGGCATCAATCTGCAGAACAGAAAACATGTTTACCTGTTTGGTGTGAAACAAATAGGAGAAGACTTTTGTAGGAAGTGAAGCAGTGCAGGACCATACATTTTTATGTTGGCTTTGGCAATTCATATACGACTATTCTCTATTCTTTCTTTTACTTCTTTTTGTGTTTTTGGTTGTTATTATCTTTGGTTTCTTGAATTTGTTTAGTCTGATTTGGTTTGGTGCAAGCGATGCCTGAAGACTGATAAAGTACAGTGGGGTGCTGGATTTGAACTTGTTAGAATAATCTCTTGTTCTGAACCACAAGCTTAACTTCTAGACTCAGACTTCATTGGCTATCTACTTTTGTATTTAATTGATTGATTTGGCTGGACCTTTTCTTGAGCTATGCGCCTCATTCATCAAATGTTTTTCAGCATCTTGACTATCTTGTGATGTAGTTCTGTGTGTGTGCTCGTGCTCAGGCAAGTGTGTTATGTGGTGTGTTTGTGCCTCTCGGCAAGGCTAGCAGTGCCAACTTTGTGGGTGTTAGTTGTCGATGCTGTATTCTGGTTGCTGTGTTAGCTGTGATTAATTTTTTATTCTATTGTCTCAGATCGGAGCGGAAAGCTTGAATGTGTATCGGTGGTCGCAAGGATTGGATCACACTTCACTATATGTTGCAGAGCAGAGAGTCCGGCCTCTATGAATGATCTACCATTATGGAAGTTTGAAGAGCGCGTGGACTCTCTCCCAACCAAAGATCTTGCTTTGGCATTGTCTGGACAAAAAGCTATACAGGTTGAAGAACCGGATCCAATGGTGGATGTCAGTGTAGATGCGGAAGGTCCTGCATTGGTTGGTGAAAGCTTTATTGTACCAGTTACCGTCTCCTCAAAGGGCCATTCTGTGTACTCAGGGGAGTTGAAAATTAATCTGGTAGACACAAAAGGTGGTGGATTGGTGAGTCCCAGGGAGATTGTTGATCCACTTGCCACGGAAAGTCATCATGTGGAACTTCTTGGTGTTTCGGGACCAGATGAAGAAACATCTCTCAGTGTCTCTGATAATCTCAGGAAAGTTCAGCATTCATTTGGATTGTTATCTGTCCCATTGTTGAAGGATGGAGAATCTTGGTCGTGTAAATTAGAAATTAAATGGCGTAGGCCGAAGCCAGTCATGTTGTTTGTTTCATTAAGCTACTCTCCTCAGAGTGATGATGTTAATACGCAAAAGGTTCATGTCCATAAGAGTTTACAGATTGAAGGGAAGACGCCCGTTCTAATGAGCCATCAGTTAAAGCTGCCCTTCAGGCGTGATCCATTACTTCTTTCTAGGGTCAAGCAGCTTTCGGAAGCTGATGCATCCCCATCTTTGCCTATAAATGAAACGAGCTTTCTCATTGTCTGCGCTAAGAATTGCACAGAAGTGCCACTAAGGATACTGTCAGTCTCAATTGAAGGAGATGAAAATCCTGAGGGAACCTCATGCACTGTGCGAGGAACCTGTAATCAAATGGATAGTGTTGGACCTGATCTCCTTGTGGCAGGTGAGGAGTATAAAAAAGTTTTCTCACTCATCCCCGTGGGTAATACCTCCAAGCTTAGAATAGGTACTGTGTGCTTGAAATGGATGAGAGATTCAGGACATCCTGGTGTTCCTGCGGTCTTGACTAGACATAAACTTCCAGATGCAAATGTTGAAATATCTCCCATTATTGTGAGTTTAGAGTGTCCCCCACATGCAGTCCTTGGAGAATCATTCACATACTTCATCAAAATTCAGAACCAAACAGAGTTGCTTCAGGAGATAAAGTATTCATTTGTGGATTCACATAGCTTTGTCTCGTCTGGGTCCCACAATGACACCATATTTGTCTTACCAAAGTCTGAGAATGTCTTAAGTCACAAGCTTGTGCCTCTGGCCTCCGGTTCACAGCAGTTGCCCAAGGTGACGGTGACAGCGACAAGATATTCAGCAGCTTTCCAGCCTTCAGTTGTAGCATCTACTGTATTTGTTTTCCCTGCAAAGCCTCAATTTCAATCTAAGACAGTCATGAAGAGTCCAGAGACGGTGCTTCTTACTGCAGAATAGGTTTCATGTTCATCCAATGAAGTGAAGATGATACAGTTACATGGGATACATTGTTACATACATACATACATGGTTTCACACTGATCAGTTTGTGATTCCTCTGGCGTCCTTGAGCAATTCCACTTGATCAGCTCACCACAGAGAAGCTATGTCGAGGCAGCTGTCCTTTCATCTGGATCTTGTTTCAGACATTTGTGTTTGAGCATCAATGCCGTGGTTCATTTTCTTAAAAGTTAAAACCGAAGCAGTTCAGGTCTCTAGCAAGAGGATGTGCTTGCCTAGGCGATTTTTTGGGTGAAATGTTAAAGTAGCTTATGAAAGACATCTTTCAGGTAACAGCATGGAGACTGGAAACAAGAGGAGGTCAAAAACACTAATGGAAGTTTTGTAGTATGGTTTTCCAAGACTCCCAAGAGGGCACTGCCTTGTTGTGCTCCAGCGAGTAAATTTCTTGATGAGGCAATAGCAGGGTTTAAGTTTGTGTGGCAGCTTGATTCTGGCAAAGGCAGATTTGTTTCTTGTGGGCCGTTGTGGCATAATAAAACTTGGTTACTCCCTTTGACGGTTACTCACATTTCTGCTCATACTCGCTTGGATGGTATTCGTTAAATTTTGCTTGACTCGGGACAAATTGTTTCTTGGTGTTATACTGTACAGGGCTTTGACCTTTGAGGAAACTAAACAAAAGCAAGGGTTTTCTCCGTAGCATTTATCCCGTCAACAAACTATACTACCTGTCTACCTCTATTCGGATTCAATTAATTATTGTGCCACTGGAGTAATTTATTTTAGTGTGTTAAAAATCAGTAAGTCTTTGATATACCCGGTTTAAAATTAACTTTCAAGCTTCCAATAGTAAACAGACAAACAGTAACTATGCTTTGAAGTTTGAACTTCCATTTTTTCCTAAGAAGAACCACCAAAAGGACATTTCATACTTAACATAAAAAATTGCGTGAATTCATTTCATATATGAGAGCAAACAAGACAGATTAACGTCTCCGTCTCATACATGAAACGGTTTATATAATTTTTTGTGAAACCTAGTCTGGATCTCTATTTTAATATTTTTCCCAAATTCAGAAAATCGGTAAGAAATCACCAAATAATTTTATTTCCTTTAAGTAACCCACTACCAGTATTGACAAGTTCCCTCGTCCCCACGTGCTCGCCCAATTGTCATTGTGAAACATTATGGAAGTTGAACAGTTTCTCGTTGCCCTGTTGTCGATCTAACTTCTACAGTCTACAAACTCTACACTATCAAATTCTTTGCTGGTCACTCCTCGTTCTCTGCTGGTAGTGGGGAAGTGCTTGCCCTGTTTGAGGTACTTTCTTTTACTTTCTTCGAAATCGTTATTCATCTAACAATGTGCTTCGTCATTGGTAAGGTTCTTATGTTTACCGCTTGAAACGAAAAATAAGCAAACTACTTACGTCTCTAAATTCATGCACTAGTAATATCCTGAACATGTTTTGTGCTGCTTATGGTAGCCACTTTGGATGGGGTCGAAGCAGTACTACAAGTAGTTTTTTGCCCTAGTTATAATGTTGTAAATTAGTAATTTTCTAATGGTTTGGAAGGGAGAGCCGGAGAGTATAGCAAGGCTCAGCTCGAGAAAAAAAATTGAGTAACCCTCCGGATCAACGACCCACAAAATTAATAGGTTCTTTTTATTAATTTTACAGAGATTAGATAAGTAAGAGTGCTATTAAGAACATGGTGAATGAGTGAATCAATATAACAATCTTCACAAGGCTCGACTATGAAGGATGAATCATATCTAGTTTACACCTACATTTTGTAATATTTCCACAAACAACAGCAATCAAATGAACATGCCCATGCCAATATCCATTTAATGCCTCCTACCAATAACTCTCAAAAGGTCCAACCCTTCTAGGTGAATGTCGGTATGTGAGAGCTTAGTTTTAGGCACATGTGGAACATATTCACCATGAAGCAAATGATCTTCTAGTAGTTGTAGACTTGTAGTCTGTTTGACTTGCCTAATGTCCTTGGCATGTTTCTTAAGCGCTATGGTAACACTATATTTCAGATTCAGATTCACTTCATTAACGTTTGAACAAACAATCACACATATTATAAGTGAACTAGCATCGGTATTTATTTAATTCTTTGTAATTGTACATGTCAATGTTGTTTTTAGCAAGTACGGAGTACATGTTAATGTTTGAACTTTAAAAGTATTTCTGTAACAAAGTTTGACTCAAATGATCTATTCTGACTTCTGACTGTTGACAAGATTGCTGTAGTGCTGCACCATCCGCCCATACCTTACTTTACCGATGGGGATGGTTTTATGTCCTTTCATTGTCAATTGTCTCATCAGTTGCTAGAAAAAGTTCTTGTTTTCACACACACACACACGTACAATTCCGTTTCTTTTGGGTTATTTACTTCATTCAAACCCTTGCTCTTGTAGTTGGAAATCATGAGTTACAGACATGATTCATCAAATGCACCCAAGCCGAGAGCCACAAGATTGCCTTTCTATGGGAGAGAAATAAGTCCACGATACATTGAAGACCAGGAACCACTGAGCTATAGAAGAGACCTTGAACCATACTCGCACAATCTCAACGCTCTTTCAACTACGGAACATGGTGTTATTGAGCATGAACATCCGACACTTTACCGTACCAATTCTTCCATGACATGGGTGAGAGCATTAAGTCCACAACATCATGGTGACACTCCTAGCATGATATCTTGCTATGATGTTGAAAGAAATTATGCACAGAGACTAAATTACGAAAGAGACGTTTTCATTGAGGAAGTGCCACAACATATGGTTTCTCAAGGTCACTATTCACTCAAGAGATCATCCTTGGATTATGAAGGTAGACGTTATGTAAGAGATGCCCGAGTCGAGGCTGTGCCAACAACCTTGTTGTCTGGAGGTAGAAGACATCATGATCTTCCACATTATAGTAATTGTAAGTGCCCTCTTTTATTAGTTCATAGTCTTCATACTCCCATGATCAGTTTCACTGTTCAGAACATAATCATATTGTTAAAGAATAGGCAAAATTGTTGGGAATAATCCATACTTCGGCCGATTATTTCAAAATAATCCCAACTTTAAAAATTGTTGAGAATAATCCATACTTCAACCCTTGTAGCCCATAACGATCCAATGACATTTTCAAATATGTCAAAATGTAAAATAAAAACTTTGGCTATGCATACATCCATTAGAATTAATGTATTTCATGGTCAAAATTAAAAATTGATGATTGAAAGTAAGGTTTAATTTATCAAAAAACTTGTTGTAAAACATAATTAGATTGTTGCGGGCTATTAAGGTCCAAGTATATATGGATTATTCGCAACAATTTTTGAAGTTGGGATTATTTTGGGATAATCGGCCGAAGTAGAGATTATTCCCAACAATTTCATCTAAAGAATATAATCAATTTTTTCACCTAGTTTTTTTTGCTGTACTTCTTCAGATGAACCTGAGGCTATCAGACCCTATGCTCACGTCAGAAGATCACCTCCAAGAGAAGAGCAAGGATATCATGCTCGTCCACATTCAAGAAACTGTGAGTATTTTTTTTTTTACTTAAGAATTTATTCCGCAACAAACTCATTCGTCCTTTGTCCCTTCGTAACAAGAAATGATTTATAGATCTCCTACACTCACATAATGATCGTGAGGTCATGGCACTTGAGTCAGCTATATATTCATGCCGTTAGTGATTGACTAAAAAACTTTTAAGATTTTCACACCAGTAAATGAAATGTGAATATTCAGTATATATTTGCGCAACTTTTCCTCGTAGTGTAACAGTGCTCTCCTTGTGGTGTAACGTTCCTGAACTACCCTAGGCCTTGTCATTGTGGTACCCTGAAAATTCTTGTATATCTTGATTTATTCCCCTCTAATCCTGCTCTCAATTCCTCTCCCAAAATTGGTTTAATGTGATATACATTGCCTTTAAAAAATGTTAATGTGATTAGAAAGAATTCAAATGAGTACCTTGTTATTATAATTGAGTGTCTCAGTTTATGATGGCGGGCAATAGAGAAGGGTGTTGGAAGTTTATTTTGGATAAATAAAGAGATAAATAGAATTTGATCATTACACTCTACTTCTTGCTTCTTGTATCCAGATGAACGTGATGCACTGGAGTATAGACCTCGTGAAAGAAGATTACCTCCAAGACAAAAGCATGAGCATCATACAAGAGGCAGTCGACATAATTATCCGACCTTAATTTCTGATGATCGTGATACAAAGAAAAGACCTCGCGAATCACCTCCGAGACAAAAGCATGAGCATCATTCTAAGGGCAGTGGGTATAATCCGACCATTTCTTCAGCTGAACGATATACAAAGGAGCATAGACCTCGCGAAAGAAGATCATCTCCAAGAGAAAAGTATGACAATCATACAAGGGACAGTGGATATAATTCCAGTCGAGACCACAAGCGTAAGGAAGACCACCCACGGATAGATGATCAACCCAAACAACATGTCTTGAATGGTTTGGAAACTTCAACGAATGCGCAAGATGGATCGAACTCAAAGAGGACTAATAAAATGAAACCGTCAACTAATTTTACCAATGTTGATGCTTGTCCTGAGCTAGACACTAAAGAGAAGGTTGTCGAACAAGAAAGAAAAGAGACTGTGGCAAAGCAAGAGGAACCTTCAATTCACCATGGTAAGTACCTAAGTATTCGTATCTGCGTAGCTCAAATGATGTGTACAGATGCCGTTCTACTACTACTACAAAGTGTTGGGCTTAATTCCCCTTGATTGAAGCTGAACGAACTGTTTTGTTTGTTGAATTTAGTGTTTCTTCGT
Source organism: Pharnaceum exiguum (assembly GCA_900322385.1). Lineage (NCBI taxonomy): Eukaryota > Viridiplantae > Streptophyta > Magnoliopsida > Caryophyllales > Molluginaceae > Pharnaceum > Pharnaceum exiguum. The sequence goes on along the minus strand of ONZK01002157.1, from coordinate 162,931 downwards.
TAACAAAATACTAAAATAGTGACAATAATGTTGTAACTAGGGACTGAAGCTATTTATACGCCTGGTATGTATACTCCTACCCCATCCTCAGAAGAGTTAGCACGAGACCTTCCTAGAGACAAAGGAGATGCTGAAGGTGCGAAGGAGAACAATGATATTCCTGATGGCCGATCTTCGGGTCATAATAGTAAGTTCTAATTGTTGTTTATTCAGCGAATTTCATTTCTGATGTGTCAATGTTCGCTTAAACTCCACATATAGTAATTTTACGTGACATATTCACATGAAAATTGTATTTCCTATTGGGGTTGGCCGGTTGGGTAGAGTGATGTCCATGTGATGGGAAAACAGTTTCCTTTGGATCGAAGACAACTTCTTTGTTTTTCATGATCGAGTTTAAACTTAATGGTAAATGATCTTCTTCACTAATTTAGGAAGTGATTTTAAAAGTAAAAGTGAATATTCAATTCTTTTGTCTCTTTGTGACTATAATTAGATACATTACTTTTTGGCAAGGAGTTTAAAGAGTTACAATTTTGGATGTAGTTATTTTTTTCTTTATTCAACTCTACTTTTTTACTTGTGAATTTGTGTGTTGGTGAAGGAAGGAATAGTAAATTATAGAGTGACCCGATGGGTCAATGTCCCACCATTAGTTTCTTTTTCTCCCTCCCATCAATCACCAAAAGTAAGCACATTTATGTTTAGAGAGTGATAATGAAAGCAAAAAAGAGCGAGCAATTGACTGATTGAAAATTACATCGTATACCCAGGTGTACCTTGCATCGTATACCCGTCCTTTGTAAATAGACAAATAGATATTGAACCTTTAATATTTTATGTAGTAGTGGGCCCAAAATAAGAGAAAGGAACAAAGAAGGTATACGGAACAAGTTATGTAAGTATTTCGTTTTATATATGAGACTGGTCTTTAACACCCCTCCTATAGTCATTAATAACCCTCTACTTTGTCTCATATATGAAACTGATTCACAGAATTTTATCTCTAAATTGTTTATTTAAAAATCGAGTAAGGGTAATTCAATTTTGTCTTATCATCTTCTTTTTAAAATAAATAAATAATAAGTCTAATTTGAGTGACTCAGTTTAAACTTTAAGCTTAAGGACTTCCCTATTTATAAGGCGGTGTTGAGAGATTGTTGAGAAGAGTCAAAGATACACTCTCTTTTATCCATCGTACCGTACACAACTTAGTTACGCACTACCTGCACTGTACCCTATATAAAGACAAACAACAACACTCCAAAAACATTTCTCCCTCTCTCACTCTCCCTCCTCTCATTTTCTCTCTCTAAAACTCTCTGCTTAGTGCTTACAATTTACAAATAACTTTGAAATTACTCAAAAAACTTGCACCCCTCTCTCTCTCTCTCTCTCATTATCTCATTATGATCGTTTTTCCTCGTAGCGTTAATTAGTTGCTGCTAGGGTTTCCTCATTTCTCTTCTTCTTCTTTTCTCGGTAATTA
>ONZK01002157.1:148579-161117 GCA_900322385.1 Pharnaceum exiguum | reverse complement strand
GGGCTAATTTTGCGCCATAGTTTAGTGTCAGTTGCATTGATCGTCATGCTTTCTGTGTTGAGTATGGTTAGGTTGGTATTTTTTAGCGCTAAATTTGCTAAATTTGCCTTTTTCTTTAGTATTTAGTAATAATGCTCAATCTTTTAGTTGTGTTTTAATGCTATTTGTTCCAATTGTCGGCTTATTTTCCTTTTTTGTGCAATTTATTTATGCACAATCTGAGGTTGTATTCGGGCTAATTTCGGGTTGTTGTGGTAATAAATCTATTGTTGCAATTCCTTGTGTGATACAAACTGTATAGTTTGGTTATTATAAAAAGAAAACAAAAAAGCCTTGTGAAATTGTGATATTTTCCGGTTACTTTTGTGTACTTATGTTATCAATTGAACTCATTTTTGTATTACAACGCGGACCATTTACTCACTTTTGGCGATTTAGTTGCTCATTTTTGGCTAGGGCTAATAATCTCGGTGCTTCTGTTAGGGATGATGCTTAGCAACTTCTAACTCGCCTTCTTGAATTTGTATCCATGACTGAGGGAGTAGAAATGATGAATTGTTGCTAGACGGATAATATATGGGAATGAGTTGGATGCTTCTTTCTTGAGAATAGCATATTACTTATGTTCGGTTATCACTGTAATGTTGTGGTTGACTGGTTGCACCATTTTGCAGTCAAGCTGATGGGTGGTTTGAATTCCGATCGTCCTTCAAATGAGGGTTAGTTCTCCGGAAAGTCTTTCTGTACTCCTCAGTTTCCTTCTTCATGTTCACATGTAAATGTATCTCAAATAAAAAACCTCCTTGTTGATGGAAGTGCTGATATAGTTACTATGCAGAATCATCTAGTATTACTTTTTGAACTTCACAAATTATTTCAAACTAATATTGGCAGGCACCTCTGTTTGTTATCTGCAGGTTCATCGCGGTGTTATTTCAGGCTGTTGTATGATAAGAAAATCATATGCCGTACTGAATGCAGGAATCCACCTATTGAACTGTACGTATATTATCACTTCTGTGTCACAAATTCACGAGTGAGCTTTTTGATTGGTTGTTTTGTTGGATTTGGGGGATCTTTATTCTGATGTGCGTGTAAAATGTGGGCTTCAGATTTTATTTCGTATTTTCTTGACTCCTGTTCTGCGATTTTATGTTATTTACATTTAACTGGATGATTGTGGTTGGTTCAGTTTGTTCATAATTGACTGACGAAAATTGTCCTTCCCTGAGCGATTAGGATGCTTAGCCTACTTGTCATTCTCGAAATATACAACTTTTCGATATTTTATTTTTTGGTTACTTGCTTTACCTGAATGTTTCCTGTGAATCCAATGTGATCCTTTCTTGTCAAATGTTCACATAAAGAAGTTTTTTTGGTAGTCTGATATAGTCTATTTTTATTGTCTGCATATTTGGTTACTTTATCAAACATAATTGATTTTGGTTCTGCTGGTAGTGACAAGATTCTTTGCCACTGATCAGGTCTCTTTCTTGGAATCTTGACATAGTCAAGGGCATTTCAAGAGAAAGTCTTGCAAAACTACCACAGTTTTCTATTTCTCCTTCTTTTGAAGACGCTCGCCAGAACTTTGAGTGGATTAAATTCCTAACTCATCTTCACGATAGTGGCAGAGTAAGCATCTGTACTGCAAAAATGCTTGTTCTTGAGTTGTAAATTTGCTGCTCCTCCTCCCCTTTTCTGGAAGCTTTCCGTAACTACCTATTTGTGTGCGTGAAATGTCAATGTGCTGAATAGCAGAGTGTTTTGTGTTTGCAAGACATTACACTGTGTCACTCCAGTTTTATTTCCTGATTTTTGTTGGTATATATATGCTTTTCATTTATTCATATAGTGGGTGTTGAGTTGAGTTGCATTGGGATATACTACAAGCATTGGTGCTGTGATAGTGTATTTTGTTTATGCTAAATAATCTGACATTTCTTTCTGAAGTGCTGATGTACATGTATTTGTGATCCTGTAATGGTGGCTTAATAAACTAAGAATGTCGGCTCCTTGGTTCAGAACTGTTCCAATATAATGATGATTCTAGAGATATGTATTTCTTTATGCTTGTCCTTAAGATCCTAAATGATGATTCTAGAGATTGCCGTCTCATGGAAATTTACATATCGTGTTTCGTTTGTCCAAGTTCTGCTTCATCGTGCATGAGAGACCTAATTGTTGAGGAGGGAGGTGGACTTAATTCTTTTGGATTTTTGTAGTGATGAATATGAGTTTTGATAAGAATTGTGCTGTTATGCTGCTGCCTTGCTTTCAAGATTGCTATTGAAGAATGCGATGGAGTAAAGCTCTACATATTTCCACCTGAGGATTCAAATCCTGAGAAGAGAAAGGACGGTCTGTATTTTGACCATGCTTTAGTGGCGTACCACGTGAAGGAAGGACATGATACTTCAGAACGAAGTAATAAAGCAACTTCAGGTTAGTCCTCCCTCAAGTCTTTTGTTTTGCATGCTGAGGATGTAAGTTTTTTTTTTAGAAAAACTAGAAAATCATGTAGTTGTTTACCTGAGAAGGGAGTGGAAGGCCTGTATTTTGACCATGCTGTAGTGGTGCACCATCTCGTTTTTGGTGATGTTGGTGGCTGTCAAAATGGATGTTGTGTACACGTTGTTAGACATCGCCATTATCATTAGACACCTATCTAAGTGGTGCAAGGTGGAACAGATGACTGCTTTCGATCTAGCATGATTATTTTGTTGGTCTTCTTCTGTTCATTTGTCTTAGCTCTATGCCATAAAAATTGTGCTGCTCTAAAGTTAAAGTGGTTTTAACAGTTCCACTTGGAGATACACGTGTGAAAGGAAGTAGTTCGAGCGAGAAGGGTGTGTGTTCTGCCCTTTTGAAGTCTCCTAAGGCTGTTAACAGTTCACCCAGGTTCCACGAAAAGAAGTTTGATCTTACAGAAAGGAACTTTGTCCGAACAGACCCTAGTTATCTGAAGACTCTGGGCCAAGCTCATTCTGGTTGGAATTTCGGTGCAATTGCAGAGCTCATTGACAATTCCAAGGACGCAAATGCATCAAGGTTTGTTTCAGTGGCCTTTGCTTGAAAAGTTGCTTTCTGTGGTTCATTTCAAATAAATTTAGGAGGGATTAAATTGTACTCAGTACATTTTTTTTGCCCCTCCCTGATGCACAATAGCTTATTTAACTTATTACTGCAGTGGCGGGTATATATGGATGTCTTAATGTCTGTAATTTGTAACATCATTTGAGTTGAACAGGATCGATATTGCTGTGGAGGCTATATATGACAGGGCAGCTGACTGTGAGATTCCAATGCTTTCAATCATAGATGACGGTGATGGAATGAACCACCAAGATATATTGAGAATGGTTTCATTTGGCCATAAGCAACCTGAAGAAGACGACTCAGATCGAATTGGAAGGTTTGGTGTGGGCTTTAAGGTAGTTGCACCTTTTCCTTTGTTCTTGTATTTTCTCTCCTCGATCTTTCTCTCTGGGGCCTTTTTTTCCCGTGTGCCATGTCAACAGTATAAAGGTTTGTTCTTGAGTGATTGAGTCCCCTTTGGGAAATGAGCTGTAGTAACCAACACTTTCTACTTGATGGGAGTCTGCCATAAGAAAGTTACAAAAGAAGGCTTTAAAGATTGTAGGTGAGATGGGAGTTGTTCTATGTTGGCAGTGTCTGAATATATTTTGTGCGCGTGTAATGGACAATTGCAGCGTCTTACTTACAGTAAAAAAACTACTTTGTACATCTGGTTTCTATGTTGCTCGGACTCTAGGATCTGGACACAGATCCTGGTGTACGACATCATTTTTTAAAAAATTGAAGATTTGGGGACGCGAATTTAAGGATACGTGGACACGATTTTGGGATACTAAAAATTCTATGGAATCAAAATGACCAGAATCAATAGAAATGAAAAGCGTGACAAAATAGTTCCTACTTTACAATTCACGTAAGTATCTTAGATTCCAAAATCTAAAGAAATTTAAGAAAACTGAAACAAAAAAATAATACTATTCTCTGCTTTGTGATCATTGACTTCACGAATTTCATCCACTTCTCCAGGATCTCGTGTTCACACAGGATCCTCGACTTGGAGCAATTGTCCGAGTAACATAGTTTCGTTTTGGTACATGCTATGTGGTTACTATGCTGAAAAATCTTCATTTGTTCCAGACTGGAACCCTGTGAATTTCATAGACCTACTTGCAGCATCGATGTTTGAGAGAAATCTCTGATAAACTGAATCACTAAAGGCACAAGTGTGCTCTGATATATGGTTTCTTCTGATTGCACTTCCGTAATTTCTGAGCTGCTAGAGAACCTTTATGATTCATCTGATTCCATTATTTTTTATTTTTTTGCTAGTTCATTGATTTTTTATTCGTTTTTCTTTTTTGGTCAGACAGGAGCAATGAGACTTGGCAAAGATGCTCTAGTTCTCACACAGACAACTAAATCCCGTTCTATTGCTTTTCTTTCACAGTCTCTGAACAAGGGGAAAGATGTAAGAAAGTTTCTCACTCACGCACTGACCCACTCCCCTCCCCCCTCCCCCCTCCCAAATCTATGCACATGGTGTGATTATAGAACATGCTAATTGGTCGACGATGTGACTGTTTGTCTTCTTTATTTAATGTAGAATGTTGAGATACCCATTGTCACCTATTGCCTGCAAGCACAGTGCATGGAAATTGATACAGCTGCACAATCTAAAGAACTGGCCAGCTACAATCTTGGAGCTATCAAGGATAACTCACCATTCAATGAGTATCTTATTGGTGCCAAAACCGCTTTGTTCAAAAGCAACACGGGTACACAAATTTATATATGGAATTTGGACAAATGGGGATCTGATTATAGCTTGGATTGGGAAGCAGGGGATCCTGAGAGGAGCTCATTTTATCATGGTGACATTTATATTCGTTCCAGACGGGTTAGATCTCGTCCTGGGCAGACAAGTCAGCAGGTTAGCAGCAACTAGTTTAATGTTAGTTTGAAACTTATTGTTCTGTTCATTTTACCTATTATCTGCAAAGAATATGACTCCTGTATATTAATTGGTGACCCTTGCAATTTTGTGTAAGATGGGATCATGTCATTGCTACTTGAGCAGTTTGATATTTTTTTAAGTGTTCCTTAATGTGGCCTAATTTGTGGGACGTGAGCTCTCTAAATTACTTAACGCAGCAACTAGTTTAATGTTAGTTTGAAACTTATTGTTCTGTACATTTTTCCTATTTACTGCAAAGAATATGACTCCTTTATATAATTATATTAAATGGTGACCCTTGCAATTTTCTGTAAGATGGGATCGTGTCATTGCTGCTTGAGCAGTTTGATATATTTTTTGGTGTTCCTTAACGTGGCCTAATTTGTGGGGCGTGAGTTCTCTAAATTCCTTATGCTTGCTCGCATCAAAACTGTGTTCTTTCCAAGATGTACTGTTGATATTACCTTTCAGTTTGTCTTTTTGCGGCATTATTGGAGGACTAGATGCAGATTGGCTTATGTTTCAAATTTTCATTATCTGTAGGTTCCTCTTGACTACTCTCTCCGCGCTTATTTGGAAGTCCTTTTTTTGGAACCTAGAATGAAGATATACCTCCAAGGTGCACTGGTAATAAAGTAACTTCCCTTGTGTGCTTGTTTTGGCATTTCCATTTGGGTGCTATAGAGAATTGACAGCCTTACTCACAGGTAAGAAGTCGCCCTTTGGATAAATCTCTGAATCAGACTGTGGAGGAAATTGGTGAAGTTATGGGCAAACCTGTCAGACTTACCTTGGGTCGATGTCAGTTGGAGTGGGAGCAGGCCAATTGTGGAATGTTTTTGTATTGGCATAACCGTCTAATTGAGGTTAGGCAAGATTGTTGTAGTCATGCAAATATCAGATGTTGTTACCTAGAACTGTCCTTCTACTGTCTTTAGCGGCGTGTCATTGTGCTGTTAGTAGTAGTCTTTATGACCCACTTTTGTTGAGTTAGTCAGGACTTGGGACTAGACTATACTGGTATGATATTGACCTATTGTGTGGATCAGATCTTAGCCATTAATTGGGAGCTTTAGATCTAACTAAATATGATTCATACTGGGAATGTAATGTCTGTCTCCGATTCCTCGTATGGTTCTTTGACTACCTCATAGGTTGGAATTTTTGAGAGATGATAAGACTTTTTACTCTTTTATATCTTCTGTTTTTTTTTATATTTTTATCATGATTCTCTTCGTCATCTTGATTCAAATTCTTTGTTCTTTCTAGGCTTACAAGAGGGTGGGTGGTATGATACACAGTGCTGACATGGGTCGGGGTGTTCTCGGTGTAATTGATGTTACTGAGCTGATGGTATGATTTCTTTCACCAATTAATTGTTATATGCAAGTTTACAGTCGCAAACTATTGCTTTCCTGATCTTGATGTGAGGCGTTTGTTCTCCTCTTCAAAGCAGGATGACGGAAATGGTGGTGTTTGGGTACATAGCAATAAGCAAGGATTTCAGGATTGCGAGCCATATGCGCTTCTTGAAGAATGGTTGGGGAAAATGGCTGACAAGTATTGGGATAATCATTTTGATGCGTTGCAATTGGTACTGTGTTATGTCTTTCCTTGATGCTTTTCTTTCAACTATAAGAAACTTAAAATCTTGTAATCGTTTATTGTGTTTGTGAATGTGATGCTGATTTCATTTTTGCTCCCTTTAGCCATGTTGCGGCTGTCTTCCAAGTACCTTTTTGTGCTTTGGGTTGCAAAAATTGTCTCATTGTTGACATGTGGTTTGGGGACTTCGACGGGTCTGAGTCATAGTCTGTAAATGGTCCCGAGTCAATATGCACGATTTTGGCAATAGTATCCACATGGAATATGAGTAAGGTTCAGAAAATTAATTTCAAAATTGTGTGCTTGCAATAAGCATACAATCTTCAATATCATAATTATGTTGTGCAGTAAAATTGATGTTTGTGTTTGGGTTGCACTTTTTTTTGGCATGTTAAATATTTATATAGGACTCTATTAGTTAGTTTCTGGAGGTGTTTTTCTTTTCAATGTTTTAACTAGTTTGGTTTAGTTTGTTATGCGACAAAGATGGCCATGTTTGTTGAGTAATAGAATGATATATTTCTTACCTTCTCAGAAAAAGAAGAATACTCTGTACAAACCTGATCACGAGTGGGTGCAGTGTGACAAGTGTAGGAAGTGGAGAATGCTTGATGAAACCTTTGATAGCTCACAATTAACTGGAGAGTGGTAAGTATTCGATTATAGTTGATTGAGAAGCTCGTGAAATTTTACATGTGTGTTTTGCAACAATCATCTTATGTTCCAATTAGAAGCTTATTGTGATTGGAGAAATATCAGATCCTTCCTTATAGCATTAGTGTAATATCTTCTTCTTTTCCAAAAATTGTTTTTCTACGCTTCTGTTAGCTGTCAGTTATGCATCTCCTGCATAGTTCTTTGCTATTATATTCAGTTTCCAGTTCTTGTGCTTCGTTCAGTCTCTTTAACCTTTTTTTCTCATGCTGCTTGTGTCTATGCTACCTGGACTTTCACTTTTCTAGTATTTAGATCTAACACTTGTAAAATTATTATTTTGTTGGAGAATATAACCCATCTGCTCCTTGCTCGCTTTTTAGTTGAGATGTGATCCTTCTCATGAAACTTTCTGCTTGAGTTTATGTCCAAATCCTTACACGGACTAGATTGCACTCCAATCAGGTGTTTAAGTTTTGTTCAAGCCATCAAATAAGCTAACTCATTTTGACTATTTTGGGGTTCGCCTAGGCTTCAAGCAAGTATATATTTTTGTAGTGATGGAAGTTCTTGCATAGTGTCCAGGATTCAAGAATTCATAGGAGTTTCACCCTCTCATTCATTCTAAATCCCGTTGCACCTTTCAGAAATGTGATCTCAATTGAGACGTAATTGACTGTTTATGGGGATTTAATTTTGTTACGGGATAGGATAGGCATTGAAGATGGTTTTTTTTTTTGGATAGAAAAGGCATTGAAGATGGTTTATTGGCGAGTTTGCTGGAATCAGGATAATGTATCTTTGCTCGATTTGTTTATTAATGAAGTTGTAACTTTGACCATCTGCCCATCCACCCCTTGTGTTTTTCCTCAATAGGTTCTGTTACATGGCTCCTTTCAAAGGAACATGTGATATGCCGGAGAAGAAGGCTGAAAGTGGAGTCATAACAGTGGGAACCAAGAGATCAGGTTGCTACAGTGTTGCTGTTGACTGCACAGAAGATGCTCAGACTGATGATAGTTCTCCAGGTATAACATTTTGCGCTCTGCCTTTGACGCCCTAATATATTCCATCGAAATTGAATGCTTTTGGGTTTCTAGAGACAGAGTACTTTGTGCTTCGTTCTTCCTCTCCTCACGACCTTTACGCTAGATTTTGGGTACCATGTACCCATTGATCATTTTTCATCTGATAACTTAACCTACAGTTAATGAGATAGGCTACAACATACCAAGAGTTTATGAGATTGGATACTACTTGCATGTCACTCCTATGGTTGGTAATATGTTGAACTTGAAACTGCTCCATCAGTTTGGACTTTTTGAACTGCGTAGTTCACCAAAAGCAATGTGATTAACTGACTGTGTCCGAATTTTCCACTTGCAGTTTATTACAGATTCCAGATGGTTCTCTTGTAAAAAATGTGTAATATAACCCAATGGGTCTGTTTTTCTTTGGGGTTGGGAACCTGTACTTGGGAGAAGTGAAGCAAAACTCCAGCTTTGCTGATAATCTGTAGATATAAAGTTCGTGTTCTAATTCTGATTGTTTGCATTCTGTTGTTTTTTTTTAATTACAGGAGATGAAGAGGACAGCTCGGACAAGACCTATGAAGAAGATGTAGTGCCTCCTGTCAATACTGTCATGAAGAGGCTTAGAAGAGGACCGGCAAGAGCCTCGAAGAAGAAATGACCAAGTGGAGTTCCGGACAGCTATCTGTTTTATCTGAACTCAAACCTTTAGTACAGGGTTGTGACTTGTGATGACACGCTCTGTTCTTTCCTTTGTAAGTACCATTTCATGTGAATAGTGTACAGAAGATAGGTCAACCTTGTAGGGCAGTTTTTGATCTCATTGGTGCAATAGGTTGTGTACAGTTTCGAGATCATCATTTTGCAGAATGCCCTATGCGTTAGGGAAGGCGATCAACATCTCTGATTCTTTTATTTTAAACAGATCAAACGTCCTAATTTTACTTTGCACCAAATAGTTAAAAAAAAATTGATATGATGGCATTGTTGTTATTTAGGGGAATTGATTTCTGGTACTTCCTGATCTTTAGGCAGCAGTTATTTCTTACCCTCCTACCTTAATCAGCTGTCAACTTCTCATATAATTCTGTCATTGGTGATTGCAAATTTGACGCAGATTACATTGTTTGCTTCCTGATGAGACCTCCTAAGTACCTCATCTGACAATGGGATAATACTTGGTTGTTGTTTTGCTTCCTTGAGCCATATCGAAGCTATCTTCTTGTGTGTTTTGGTTGCACATTTTGACATTGTTGACATGTGGGTTGGACCTTCAGATGGTACAGTGCAGTCGACAGTTAAAGAGGTTAGAGCCTCATTTTGTAAATGGTCAACGTTCAATACGGATAGTGTTGGCAATATCTTCATAAGAGCATTCTCTATAAAAAAAAAAAAACTTCAATAAAATTTTCAAATCATATGCTTGTAAATTAAGTTAAAATTCATTGCATTTCAATTTAGTTTAGCCCACCAATTGTCTAACACGAAATAGAAAGAAACGGGGAGAGTACTTTTTTTTTTGAGGGGGAAAAACGGGGAGAGTACTAATTAGTGGCGTGGGTGACCTATCTGATAATGTGACATGAGAAGTCTTCCTTTAGAAAATGTTTTCATGAGTGTACGAACTTGACAAAAGCAAACCAAGTTTGCGAACTATCCAATTGTTAGAATATGCCTGGGTATTCATGACTATGCTCATCAGATGTCAATTTGGGAACTATCCACTTCATGTAGTAGTGTAGTACTACAAGTTTACAACGGATGGAACGAACAATAGTGAGGCGTCGAACGTTTCTTCCTTTTTTTTTGATGGAAGAACGTTTCTTCCTGATTAAAGGGATATACTTAGTATAAATTAATGGAATCATAAATTAATTAGTCAAACCATGGATGAGATGCTATCGCAGCTTATCTTCATGTATAAATGTTACTTGGTGATTGAATACTAGTATGTGATAAGAGAAGTATATGGACTTCCACTTATCAGTTATCGCATTCGAATGTACTGGATAGTGGATACTCCGTATAATCCGTATCTATCATTTTGACTTTGTTGCAGGAATATTATACTATCATTACATTGAACTGTCCCTTTTCGAACATCAAAAAATAATTGAAATGTCCCTTTTCACTGCAATTTTTGACAATGGTTTCATTGGCACTCATGCAACCTTAGATAGAGCCTCTTTTTAATGTTAGTGGTGTACGGTGTACCCTTCCTCTCAAGTCTCAATTAGACTATATATGTACTCCGCATTATTTTGTGACTTTCAATTACTGATGCTTTTCCTACTACAGGTCTACAAGATGACGAACGATGTGTAGTTATTAAGCATAATACGTTCAACATGTCTAAAATTACTATCCCAAATTTTAGCTTTGTACTCCACATGATGGCCCGATGGGCAAGGTCGAGGTGAGAGGATTGCATACGTGTACTAGCCTCTAGGTGCCGTAGGTGGTATAGTCAGATGATCCAGCTGTTGAGGAGATGATATGGTGTGGTATGTGGGGGCCCATTTATAGCTGACTGGTCCTCAAAATGATGTGGGTAGTTTGGTCCCACCCCCGGGTTAAACCTCGTGATTTTTTTACCAATTTATTGGATCATGCATTTATTGCGTCCCTCATCTCTCACACCCTTCTACTTTCGTCTCGACTAAACCCGTCAAAAATTGACTCGACTCGAAGAGCTAACCCGAGCCAACCTATTTTTAAGGGTATTAAATTATTTTTTTTTGGGCAAATTGACGTTGTTATTTAATATTAACCAGCTGGGATGAAAATGTTGTCCAGCAAAAGAGAGTACATAGCTGTTACACTCTCCTCAGTTATACTAGTAGCATTAAGCAGTTCGTCTACTAATTTTTCATTACAAAAGGAGGGTGGTTCATCGAAGATACAATTTCTCCCCTCGACCCTCGCATTCCTAGCAAGTGCATCAGCAATTCCATTGTTCAAGCGTCCTTCATGCCAAAAGATGCATTTCTGACCATTAGTCCCAGATTGGCCATGGAGAAGTGCCCTACATTTAGAGATAATGTTAGTGAGGTTGCTCACCGTGACACTAGGATTAAAAAGGGACTGGAGAGCTATCATCAGTCACTAGCAATGATGACTTGACCAAGGTTGGACTCAGTAGCCCATCTCAAACCATTTCAATGGCTTTTAGTTCCCCTTGGAGGGGGTCATGCGTGGCTAAGTATGCTGATTGTCCCCAAACCCAAGCTCCATGGGAATTCCGTACACAAAGCCCTATCCCTGTTTCCCCTGAGTTGTGGTCAAATGAGGCATCCACATTGATTTTTAGCCAGCCTGATGGGGGGGTTTCCATTTTCCAATGGGTCTACTATGTGTGGGCTGTTGATTTTGGTTTGTGATGTAGAGCCAGGCATTGGAAATGACTGAGTTAATGGCAAGTTGACATGGCTTGGGTTTATGGTGGTTCTATACCCTAAAATTCCTCCGTTTCCAGATTTCCCAAACTAGCATAGAGAACAGTGTTGCCCAAGGCAGACCTTGGTAGACTTCTTTACTTCTGAGATTGGACTGAAGCCAGTCCTGCAGTGGTGCTTGGTAGAAGTCCACTGGTCTCTGTAGCATGTGCCACAAACCCACAATGGTAGAGACTTTTGACAGTCTCTGAATATATGAAGTGTGTCTTCAGACAAAGAGGTGTGCAGTGGGGGCAATTTGAGTGGTTGGTAATGTGTCTGTGTGAGAGGAGTTTAAGGTGTGCTAGCCTGTCAAGATTAGCTAGCCAAAGAAAGTGTTAAATGTTAGGTGTGGTTAGTGTTTTCTAGATAATTGGGGGTTCTGGTGCCTGTTTAATTTTGTCTGATAAGCCTCCACATAGGAGATAGGCTTGATGGGAGTTGAAGCCAGCAGAGGTATTTGTAAGGGAGGATGTCTGGAAATCAGGATCACCTGATCTGCTTTGGAAGGTCAGTAAGGCCAGTTGGGTTATTTCAAGGTATTAAATTCAAAATTTAGGACCTCATTTTTCCGGTTCACGCAAAACAGGGCCAGGGTCTTCTGTTGAGTCAAGCTGGAAAAAAAAAGCATACACGTACAATTTTTGTTTTATCTTTTATCTTAAAAACAACAACATAATGCTAATTCGGTTTGAAACAAGTTAAAGCGATATCATATCAAAGGAACTGCACATGCACATTTTTTAAAAATTTTTTATTACATATTTTAAAATTCATTCTTACTAAGAAAAAATTTATAAAAGATTACATAATTTCTAACT
>ONZK01002157.1:118883-148145 GCA_900322385.1 Pharnaceum exiguum | reverse complement strand
ATTTATAAATATCAATTTTGATATATTTTATACAAAATAAATAAATAAATTTATGTACTATATTTTAGGGTTTTTTTTATAAAAAAAAAAGACGTCATTCACTTGTTGACTCGACCCGAAACCGAGGTGGCCCGACCCGAAAACCAATCGACTCAAAGTGATTTCAATTTGAAGTGACCCAACCCGAATCTGACCCACTTTCTCAAACTAACAGGTTTAATCTCGACTAATGCATTTTTCATTTTTTGTTCCTATACCCTAATTTCTTCTTCGTTTATACTCAAACATTTATATCGACGCAATCAAAATCAAACTCCCGTATATTACATTACCGCATTAGGACCTTTGAAATTAATCTTAAAGGTAAAAAGCTCATTTGCTAGTCTCTCCTTACAGACTTGTGCTAGTTTCGACTTCCAACACACAGTGCACTGCAGCAAGAGGAACAAGGGGAAACTGATTTATGTCACCTTTTTCTTCCTCTTGTGAACGAAAGATAGAAGTTTTTTTTTTGTTGCTTGCAAGCACAAAAAAGGGGTCCAGAGGCCACGACACGAACTGTACATATACACGTGTTATCTCCTTACATGAGTGGACAGCTTAGGCTCCACTTCATCCATTCAAAGCCCCCCACCTCATTAATATCAATCGTTGCAGTTTTAGCTAATCTGTGAGTAATTATCCCTTCAAAAAAAAAAAACTGTGAGTAATTACACCGAATTACCAACGAGACGCATGGTATTTCAATTTGACTCAAATCACTCAATTAAACTAAGGCTGTGTTTTGTTCGTTGCTAGTACTACAGTTTAGTTTTTTTCAGTTTAGTTCAGCATCTTTCAGTTTTTTTCAGTTCAGTTCAGTTTAACTTTAGTTATAATTATAACTGTCTTTAGTTTTTTTCGGTTCAGTTCAGCATCTTTCAGTTTTTTTCAGTTCAGTTTCAGTTCATATCATTTCAGCCGATCAAAACACACCCTAAATGCTCCGTAATAATAATTCGCGTAGTTAATTTTTTTTGTGTAAAGGGAGGCGTTAAAGCCGGTTAGAATCGAGCCCGCAACCTAAAGAGTTGAAGGAGTTCTCTCTAGCACTTGAACATCTCTCTTCTTAATTCGTTTAGTTAATTTAAACAGCAAATTTGAGGCTAGCTCTTAAGATTTTATCAATTTTCAGTTCTCGATTTATTTTAGCTCATGACGGGCCTTTTCAATCCAAGATATAAATGAACTTCCGCCCTCTGTGCGGCTGTGCCTTCTTACGAAATTTGTTTTTCTGTTACCATCATAATTTGACTTGTTTTGCCTGAAAATCGAGTAGATCGGCCTTCAAATGTACAGCCAGTTTACAAATGACGTATATACATTGTACTCGAAAAAACAGCGGCGGTCGCAGTTGTATGAAGACATGCAACGACGGTGACTGTGGGCGTCATTATTTTACGATGCCTTATTACAACCTTAAATAGATAAATAAAGTATAGTACTACTCTTAATTACGACTGCCATCCTGCAGATAAACCTTTCGCTAACATGTCATAATCATATTCAACGATGTTTGCCATTTCCAAAACGCAAATAATACTACGTTACTTAAATTTTTAATGAGCCAAGCCAAGCCGACCTTGAATTTTAAGCTCGACGAGCTTTGAGCTCAAGCGGAGCCCACCAAAAAAGTTGTAAGCTGAGTCGAGACTACCCAAGCTCGGGTTCGACTCGGTTCATTATCACCCTTAGGTAACCTAATGTAATTAAGTGTATATCGAGTGTTTTTTGTTAAAGAACTATAACATATACCTAATTAGTCCTCTAGTCAGTACTTTATTATTAGTCATAATTTCACACGGTACATCAAAGACTTGTCGCCAATTAGTAGTTAGTAGTTTAGCAAGAGCTTGTGTGAATAGGAGTTATCAAGAGCTTGTATGAATAATAGTTGGATGTTAGAAGTAAGATTTGGTTGGTACATTTTTAACTAACCTTTAGCAGTTTCTGACACAAATCACTTATTAATAGTAAACTACGAGTAATCTTGAAAATGCATTGTTAAACAACAGTTTCTAGAAGAGCATTTTATTCTTATTTATCAAACATGTCTTAAAACAGTCTTAACTTGTCAAAATACTCTTATAATATAAATATGCTAACTACTCATGTTAATTACTATCCAGTATCCACCAGCACATGCCCTCGACAAATATTTATAAAAAGAAATCTTAAAAAAATGGACATCGTTTTTTTAAATACTAACCTTCAACTACTTCATCTAAAATCATTATTTGTTAAGCAAGTATATACATCCGACCAAAAACTGATTGGCCAACACAGGGTTGGTCCACTAACGATTGAAAATAATATAGCCTATTCACAATTTTCTGATGAATATTAATACTATGAGAAATGAATTGTAAGATCATTTTTTTAACTCTTTTTCCCTCATTTAAAAATAGATTAGTTCAGTTTTGAATAATTCTTAGGCCATGTCTTTATCATTTGTTTTGAGTTGAATTATTTTGAACCATACTGAATTAAAATTAGTTGAATTGAGTTAGACAACTTGAGCTTAACTAAAACGAAACTCTAACTTAATTGTTTCATCAATTAATAATTACCAATGTCTTTTGAATGTCGATAGGATGAAACTTTTCAATAGCTTGCAAAAAATGACTTTGGTTGATATCATATATAACATATGGTTGAAAATAAATATTGCATTGAGCGGAATTGAAACGAATTGTATTAAATCAGAATAAAGTTGAAAAGAATACTTAACTATCCCGTTCATATAATTTCCAAAGTAGTGAGAAAAAAAAAACCCTAGCCTCCACTAGAGGCTGCCATTAGTGCTTTTTACACTAATGGTAAGCCCCCAAAAGTTCAAATTCTTATTAATTTTTAGTTTAGTATTAGTTTTAATAGAAATAAAACTAGTCTCTTCTATAGTAAGAGTTTATTTAGTCATGAGAGTACTTGTTCCTACAAAGTTCGAAGATCATATGGATGTACAAAGAGTTGCGTTCATCAAGATGGCAAGATCAATATTAGAAGAACCGGACATTCTTCAAAACTCTAAAAGGCGCTTCTGTGAAAATGCTTCTCCATTGAAGACAGCGAAAATGAAGTCGTTTAACAAGAGATGGATGCTAGCAATTAGGTTTTGTTATCCAATGTATTCTACAATATTGATTACATATCCTGTTGATGTCAATTTCGATTGTAGATGCCGTATAACTATTTTTTTTAATGAAAACTCTCCTTTCCCTTCAAAAAAAAAAAATATATAATTTCCAAAGTTTCCCTTATTGATAACTATTTCATTAAAAAAAATCTATTGTAGTAGAGTTTTTTTTTTTCAAATTGATTTTTCAAGATTAGTTCGATCACTTAAATTCAATTCAATCCAAAATGACATCACTCTCATATCTTACTTTCCTTACGGTTCATTTTGCATTCACCTTAGTCAATCAACAAAGCGAAAAGGGCCGCCAAGTGCCAAATTATAGATAAACCTTTCACTAACTTGTCAAAATCACCTTTCACGTTTATTTCCATTTCCAAACCTAAATAGTAAACAGTGAGTAAATGCTTACCAAACCAAAACGTTTACCCACTAATCACACATTCACACTGGCAACGTGAACAACGATTAACTAAACAAAACAAAACTCAACTTAACTCACACCATTTTCAATCGCAAAAAACAAATGTCTCAACTCCCAGTCTCCCAAGTGGCAAAAAGTAGGAAACTTTATCCAGACTTTACTCTCTCTCCATCTCTTCCATTCTCGAGCATAATTATTCCCCTTAATAATCACCACATCATAGTTAATCAAAACAAAATAATAGCGGTAATAATAGTGATTCTATTTAAAATCCCGAACCCGATTTTGTCGCTTCTTGCTCCCACGAATTTCATCATGTAACTTCCTTCTTGCCTAGGCGGCTAGGCCTACTTCAGCCTTCACCCATTATTACCGATTTACCACCCCTCTCCCCAAGAAATAATAAGGAAAAAATGAAAAAATAAAATGTGTAGCTTAAAATTTAAAAAATCCAATCTCTCATTTTCCACTTTCTTACTCAGGGATAGTTTTATCTGTCTGTAAAAGTCGAATTGAATTGAAAAATACCAAATTGAACTGGAAAAAACTAAATTAAATTGCAAAAAAATTATAATGTAATACTACATGTGAATATACCACAACCTTGATCTTTCTTTAATTTAGCTTTAATATTAAAATTTCAGTTTATTCCAATTCACTTTAGTTTTTCCAATTAAAGATGTGTTTTTTAAGTCGGTGAGAGCATGAATTGAAAATAAACTAAACTAAACTGAAAAAATTGAACTGTAATACTACATATGAACAAAATACGGTCTAACTTAAAAGTTTATTTTATTTTCATCATAATCCATTTTAGTGTAATTAATTTCAATTTTTTTTCAAATTAATTAGATAAATCTAGTTCACTTAAACCCTCAAACAGCCGACCAAAACAAAGCTTTATTACACATAATAATTTTCCTTAAATTATAACCCAAAAAATCAAATTACTTTCCTTCTGTATAAAAATTAACTATTTTCCTTATATAAAAAATATTTTCCTTAATGATAGCTAGTTAAGTTAACCACTGTAGTTATTTCCATCAAAAAAATCACTGTAGTTCTTACTAATTTTTCATAATACAGTACTGCTAAAGTGGGTCTATAAATACGTCCCCACCTTGTCCATTTATACGGCTGCTAAAAACTAAACTAAACCAAATATCACTCACTCACCATTCTCATGGTGCTTCTCTTCCTTCCTTTGTCTCGCCCTCTCTTCTTCTTCTTCTTCTAGAACCTTGTATTAGTAGCAAACCTCAATCAAACCCAACCGACCCTTTACTCCACTCTCTCTCCTCTCCCCATTTCTCGATCTGGGTATCTCTTTCCATTTAAGGAAAGATGATGGAAGATACTAATTATAGTAACTCTAATGAAAATGCTACGGTGGACAGTGTGGTGGGAGACATAATGAGAATGCACAAGCAAATCCCACAAAGGCCAGCCATTGAGGAAATCGAGGCAGCGAAAACGTTGATAAAAAACGTCGAAAAGGAGGAAAGTTCAAAGCTTGAGGCAATTTCAAGGCAAGTCAAGGCCAAAGATGTTCCCGAAGAGCTTTTCTACGTCTACACAGAGATGCAGAAGAGCTTGTTGTACTTTCAAAGCGTTGAGCAGAAGAGGGAAGCGCTTAAACTGCTTGATCTTGAGAATGCTCACCAGGTGTTTGATGATTTGATTCAGAGAGCTTGTGATTGTGTTTCGAGTGGAGGGAAAGGGGAGGAGATAGAGAGGAGTGGTGCTGGAAATGGGTCGAGGTTGAAATCTAGTAGTGATTTGTTGTTTAAGCAGTTGCAGCAGCGGAATTTTGGTGGTGGTGTTAGTGGTGTTGTTGGTGGTGGTAATAATAATGGTGTTGCTAATAAGGTGAGGAAAGAGGGGTTTGTTAGTAGAGATGATAGTTATGTTAGTAAGATTGGGAAAGGTGGTGGTGTTAGTGCTTTTCAGGTTGATGGATTTGTTGGTTCTCCTTCTTCTGTTGTTGTTGCTCCTCAGATTGTTGATTCTTCTCTCAGGACTGCCACCACCTCAGGTATAAAACTTGTGAAAATTTATTATAATATGCAAAAATGAAGGAAAGATTTAATCTTTGTTTGTTGAAGTGAAGGAAAGATGGTATTTTTATTCACTTTTTGCAATTTCATTCATTCAATTCATTGGTGTATTATGGTGAAAAACATTGAAAATTTAGTATAGTTTACAAAAATGATGGAAAGATTTAATCTTTGGTCATTTTTCACCATTTTGTTATTTAGTGTAGAAGAAAGTCAAGGAACTATGGTATCTTTTTTCATTTTTTTTTTGCAATTTGATTGATTCAATTCATTGGTGAATGATGGTGGAAAAAAGAGTGTGTTTTGATTGATTTTTATCATGATAATATGTTATGATGTCTGTACTTTTGTTCACTTGAGATTGGTTGACTATGGTGTTTGTACAAAAAAAAAGAAGAGATCTTTTTTATCTTGGTATGTGTACTTTTGTTCATTGGTGGTTGATTATGATTGTGGTGTGTGTTGCACAATTTGATTGGTGGGTTTTTGTGATTTTGAGTGGTGATGATAGTTGTGTGATTGTTGTGGCCATTTGGGGGTTTGGGATTGGTGGGGTTTTGTGGGGAAAAGTGAGGGAAGGAAGGTGTTGATGGATATTTACTTATTTGTGGGTTTGACTCAATTAGTTAGTTAGTTGCCAAATTTGCTGATTTACCAAGTGATTGTGTTTCCAATTTTGTAGCTCATGAAGGGGAGAAATTGAGCTTGATTAAGCTGGCCAGCTTGATACAAGTGTCTGCAAAGAAGGGAACCAAAGAGCTGAATCTTCAAGGAAAGTTATCTGATCAAGTTGAATGGCTTCCAGATTCAATTGGGAAGCTATCGGGTCTTGAGAGTCTTGATTTGTCTGAAAATCGAATTAAGGAATTGCCCGAAACCATTGGAGGGCTTAAGTCCCTTTCGAGATTGGATTTGCATTCTAATAGGATCATCCAGCTTCGGGAGTTGATTGGGGATCTTTTGAATCTCGTGTTCCTTGATCTCAGGGGTAATTACTTGTCGAACCTTCCTGTAAGTATTGGTAGATTGGTCCGGCTTGAGGAGCTTGATTTGAGCTCGAATCAATTGCAGTCGCTTCCTGATACTATTGGGTCACTGGTTAGCCTCAAGAAATTGGATCTCGAGACCAATAATCTCGAAGAGCTTCCACATACAATCGGACTATGTACCTCCCTTCAGGAACTTCGCGTGGACTATAACCGTCTTAAAGCTCTTCCTGAGGCCGTGGGAAAGATAGAGTCTTTGCAAGTTCTATCAGTACGTTACAATAACGTCAGACAACTTCCTACCACAATGTCATCCTTAGTAAAGTTGAGGGAGCTTGATGCGAGCTTCAACGAGCTCGAGGGAGTGCCTGAGAGTCTATGCTTTGCCACTTCACTTGTCAAGATGAACATCAGTAATAACTTTGCTGATCTCCGCTCTCTTCCACGGTCAATCGGAAACCTTGAGATGCTTGAGGTTTTGGATATGAGCAATAACCAAATTCGCATATTGCCGGAGTCTTTTAGGTTTTTGACTCGGTTAACTGTCCTTCACACTGACCAAAATCCTTTGGAAGTACCCCCTCGACACATAGCTGAAAAGGGAGCAAAGGTGGGTTATAAACTCTTCAATTGTCATCAAATGCCAGTCTCATTTCAGTCAGAAGTTAACCATATTTTCGTTTTGTTGTTATCCTCAGGCTGTTGTAGAGTATATGGCTGATCTTGTCGCCAATAAGGATGTCAAAGCACAACCAGTCAAGCAGAAGAAAACATGGGCACAAATTTGCTGCTTTACACGGTCTAATAAGCGAAAGCGCAGTGGTGTAGATTATGTAAAGACGTGATTCATGGCATCGTTGTTACAGGTATGGCGTTTCCGTCTTTGTTTTGATATATGTTACCTGATTTCTACTAAAAGTTCATGACACGGGTAACAGTTCAAGTGTCCTACTCAATAATTTTTAGGAAGTTGTGGTGTAAATGAAGTGTCCAGTGTTGTCTGTTTATGTGTCTTAGTCTCAAGTCTCCAACACGGGTGTACTCAAGGTGAAATGCAGAAGAGTCCGGCTTAAATTTCATCAGTTGGTTCTGTCTGTTGTTCTAATTCAGGACTGTTAGACACATGAAATTGTAGTTTGGAAATGAATATGTCGGTTATTTGATTTTGCTATCACTGTCTAGTGAAAGAACGGAAATTTATGAAGGTCAAGAAAATGTTGTTATCTTTTGAAGAGAAAAGGGTGGGGTTTTGGTGTTGGCAATCATGTAGAGGATGCTCATGTGCTTTTGTTGCTCATCAACAGGGAAACTGAGCTGTTCTGGAGTCACATGGAAGTTGTAGTTCTGGTCACAACCAGTTCAACCATATCTCATGAAAGGTGGGCAGGCTGTTCAAAACGTGCCTTTGTCTCTCTCATTGTAGATTTTTATTTGTTGTTATAAAATTATAACCTTGTTTTCTTTTTGCCCCCCTGTTCTTTTATAGCCATATTCAATTGTATTTGTCGAGTAATATATGAGATTGTAAAGTTCTTATCCGGCTAATACTGTACTCAAAGGATGTTGTAATCAATTACTATCACATTTATTATTAAAGTCAACCAAGTGTATCCTTCCTTCACGTTTATAAAACGGGTGTAGATTCTAGATATGTGCCTTGCTGAGTTGCTGGTATGTGGTAAATGTTGATTCGGTCAGATCACTAGTCTGCTTATAATCCTAGCTGATATGTACGATTATGTACCTGTTTGAAAACATTTGTATCTTGAACGAGTCTCGTTCTTGCGATTGGACAATCTCAATGAATAACAAAAGAATTATGTGTAAATGTTCTTCCTTTCTTCTAGGTTGAATTGCTAAGGAGTAAATAGAAAATTTGATGTTTGTAAATAGTTGTGATTAGAGGCCAAACTCTGGATCTTGTTGCACAAAGTAGTTGTCACGAAATCTTGACAAATTTGGATTTTGCCATCCGAATTTCATGGGTAGAACAAAAGTTGCATTTTTGGGATTTCTTTCTTTGGTTTGGAAGAGAATTGTAAGCTTGATCGTGTGTTTGACCTTTACTTGTGTGCTTATCTTATCACTAATCCTCATTGACCTAGCTCTTCCCACGTTTTCTATCACCGAATATTACTTATATTCTGGCTGCGTGTTGGACTTTGGATGCGTCAATTTCTTGTTCTCCGCTGCCATCTCCCATTGTCATAGAGCGGTCAACATAAACTAACATTTATAAGCTGTATATGAGTGTGTATACTGTGAGCGTGAGGCTACTAATGTGATGTCACAACAGACAAGGTGACACAAGAGTATGAGATTCTTGGAGACAACTTGCTTATAAGTACATCTTATGTCATACTATCAGTCACTATTTCCGATGTTGAAATTACTTGTTACACGATCTTTTTGTCTTGTTATATCAACTTTCAGTTTTGTTAAATTGATTGATCCATATCTCTAAGTTAATTACAGAGAGTTCTAGTAACGTCTCGTAGGTTCTAATATTTGGAACATACTGGATGTACGCTGAGCTCTAGGTTATCATTATCACATTATGTGAATGAACACTTTAAATGAGTATGCTATAAAGAACTCAAGTAGCTAGGAGGTCGGGTTAGTCTTTCTCATACGCGTAACAAACTGACATTGACAATACGATATAGATAAACCACGAGGAAGCCAATCGATTGTCGATAAGCCAATCGATTGTCGATACTAACGTTAACCACTAACCAGCGTGTGCATCAAAACATGCCCAGTAATACATGTACATAAGCATGGAGGCTGTGACATAGAGCAGGAAATTGGCTACGTCCTTGGTACTTCGGAAAATCTCATCACTTTTTTTTGGTATCCTACAGGTTTTCTTTAGCCCTTAGGGCTCAAGGTTAATCCCCACTTGCGATGCGTGGTTGCTGTTGGCCTGAGAGAATAGAATACGGGACTTTCCGCTAATTAGATCGTTCCACGCATGTAAAGTTAATGGGGCTTTAGCCTTTAGACTATTGAGCCAACCAAATCAGGTTGAAAATCTCAGCACTTTTGACATTAGGAATTGAGTTAAGAGTTTTAGGGGCTACACGGATGCTAATGATATGGATCGACTTGAAGTTCCAATCTACATTAGCTGACCTGTAATTTGTTATCTGTATACATCCCCACATTAAACTTTCGAGATAGCACTAAACATCACGAGCCTCATCGTCACATAAACAAATCAAATCAAGGAAAAAACAGATTAAAAGAATAAGTTGGGACCTCAGATAAGGGTGACGGTGGAGGAGGTTGGACGTCTCTTTCCGCGTTACTCAAATCCTAAAAGAGCAAAAAAGTGAGCTCTTCTAGGTGAACAGCTGCGCATTGCAGGAGGTTTTGAGGCACCTTTAGTTTAATGGATCAGGGATTACGAAGAGAATCTTCTGTGAGAGGGTTAACAAGATAACTGAAAACTACACTATGACGGGAGTATGTACTAGCGTAGTTTTTAATGCAACAAATTTCTATAATACAACAACAACAGTACCAGTATGCTCCCATCTCAAATTGGGTACTGAGGGAGCCTGATGTACGCAACAAATTTCTATAATGAACACAACTAATCTAATCTAATCGACTAATCTGAATCAAGCTAAATATGATTACTACTAGAATGAATAAATGAAAACGAAACAGGCGCGAAGCAAACATTTTGTTGACACTTGATTGTTATCTTTATAATTAAACGAGTTATGTTGGATTTGCTTATCGTGCAACTGGTGCCCAATAATGTCATAAAAATAATGACCTCCGTTTTAACAATAATATAAACTGTCAAATTACAAGGGCCATTGTTTCGGGCATTAGCTGTTGGATTTTGTCCGTAAATATATAATGCCTTATATCTTATTCAAAGAGGAACGATGTTGAAGGTCTCCAGGGGAAGAAGCTTCCTGATGGAATGCCAGAGTGTTAGTCTGGATGCGTACAAAACGACACCTCAAAGCTGACAATAATAGTCCCTATGGATAATGTTTATTTGCTTGCACCATTGGTGCTATGAAAGGGTGCATATGCATTGGATGGTGCACTCATGCATGTATATCGAAAGATAAATTATCAATTTATCATACAGTACTATTAATCAGGTCTGGCAGAGGTAAAATATACACTTTTTGCATCAAAAAACAAAAGCCATCTATCAAGGTCGCATGACACAACTTTTGCTTACAAATACCCAGCGCTGAATGGCTGGCCAAGAAAAAATAACAAAATTGAATTTCCTTTTATGAAAGACAGTAAACATAAAAATGGACCTGTGTTGAACCAAAACCTGTGGCTGTATGTTTTTTTACTGCGTCTGAGATGTTAATTGAAGACAACCTGATTGTTCTTTGAATGAACGAAGTTGAGCACAACCTTTACCAAACAAGTAGTGCTACCAAATTTGTATCAAATGACTTGAACTCAGGAAGTCGTTCGTTTTGTATCAAGGCTAAGATCTCCACTAGTTGGCCTGCATTGTTTGGAGCAGCGTTAAATGCCATACATCACCTAGACGGCATTGGGATGCAAATGTCTGCTAACTGACTCATATAATCATATTGCATTAAATGATGTATATTGAAGCTTACAAGTTATATCTAATCAGAAAATTTGAGTCACATATTTATCTTTGATGGTGGTCATGATGTATAGATATTGAGTTGGTGGCAAAGAGTACTTACAATCCATTTAAGACTTTTATACAATCATAAAAGAACCACTGTAAAGTCACAACTGGACCAACAAGCAAGGGAGGCTTCTTGTGAATAAGTAGAAAAATCCGATATTCTTTACGGCCTACAAATGGAGCAACAAACATTCAATTGAAACCAACCTGCATTTTAAAGTGTCTTAAAAATGAAGAGTGGCCACATTAGGAATTTTAGCAACTTGAGAGTGTCAGCCTTTCTGTTGTATAACGCAGTAAAAATGTTGTCGGCTGGGTTTGATACAAGACTACCAACAGCTCCCGCTGTATAGCCTGCTACACATGTCACAGACAGCTGCATAGCTTTTGAACAGTCTTCCCCTTCTCTTCTTAAGCACGTTCATGTACATGTAATCTACGGTGTGCTCAAAAGTCGAGAACATCACCATACAGACTGCCAAGAAAACTATTGGTACATGGATGTCAACCAAGAGACTTGGATAGTGAATACTGCAGATAAATAGCAGACATGCGTTTTAATTGTCTAGTTTAGCTGAATGCCGGGTTTTTAGCAATGTAACATCCAAATGATTCACAAATGAGTGGAATCAATCGATACTATGCTTTGAAAGTGCAAGATTACATGGAAGATTTCGACCCCATAGCGGAACAAGCCCTCTGTAGAATCTGCAAATGAGAATGAAAGACAGCAAAAATCAGTAGAAGTTTATGTTTAAACAACTGATTTTTCAGAACAAGGCGTGGTTCTGAGATTGTACCCATAAAGGCCTTCTGATGCATACAGCTTTGGGAATCCATCAAGCAGCCCTTTGCCAAAATTGGGCTGTGCTTGAACACGGATTTTAATGCCTTCGAAAGGGCAGAGAACAATATTGGCAATCACTTCAGCTGATGCGCTACTAGCAAAGAAAACAAGACTCCTATTGGTGTCCGCAAACACATTTGAATAGATTTGCTTCAAATATTCAAAACCAAACCTACAACCCCCTTGCATCCCATAGCCGTTGAACTTGGTAGCCCACCCTCTCCAGAGAATGGAAGGGCCAAGGGCCTTGTTCTTTCAGCAAAGTGGATAGGCATGATGTAATACCGTAGTACTTGACAGGATTAACCTGGCAACAACAAAATTGGGTAAGGTATCTTCACTAAGGATAGATCCATAATTGTCCTGCAATTGACCACATAAGACTCAGCATCTCAGCCTCTCAGGTGTGACTTTATTTGCTTCATTTACTCTCCATCCTTCTTGTCAAACCATCAGAGTATTGTTCATTCAGATAGGCCAATATATTAGTTTGACTGTAGATCCAAGCACGCATGACCGCATGAGTACAACCAAACAGTCAAAAGAAATCATTAGTATCATTGGCCCTGCTTAACTCATTTATCCCCGTAGACTCGCACTTTTATAAACATATTATATACAAGATCACTGCAATTAGAATCTGACTAAGCTATGGTTGATCTAAGACTTGTTCAGTTTACTACTTTACTGTACTTAACCTATGCCTCAAGTTGGTTTTCGCTGTATTTATGATTGCAGTAGTTCATTGTACTTACGAGCTGATGAAACTAGAATTTGAGATACTAACATATTTCTTCTTTGGGGCTTAGCTTCAAATTCATTTGGGAACGCTCAGAAGGACCAAACGGTAATCACACACTACACATACCCATTCCGGTCCATCCCGATTGATTCTACAGACATCCTATTTCCACCCCACCCCACCCCACCCCACCCCTCCTCTCCCCCCTACCTGCAATAGCAGAGGCCTTAAACCACTAAGTAATGATGACCTAACCTAACCTTTGGTTTTTGTCAGCTCGAAACATATTTGAAACAAAGGAAATAAACCACATTCCTACTAAATGCTACTTTAACCACTCCAAAAAAAAAAAAAAAAAGGGAAGAAGCCTACATTACAATTTCATAAACTCAATGCCATGAAATTAGAGCTTGATAGTTGAAACATTAGCTAGAACTTGAAGGCAAATTGAAACTGTCTAATACAAATGCAACGTATGCAACAGTGTGAAAATTATATATCAGCCACTTTCAAACCAAAGGATTCATCTTTAGTCAGTTCTCTAAAACACAATTAATGGAAATCCCACACAAATGCTCTTGATCAGGGTGAAAATAAAAAACCAAATACAAAGACAATATCTTCAATCTTTCATTAGGACAACCAATATCAATACCCCACATAAAAGTTCATCTATTGATTAACTTGACATACCAACATTGTAACACACAAAAAGGACTAAAAAAATCTTTAAGACATTATATATCTTCCATAGTTCCATATGATCATTCCACAAGGACAACTTATAGTAGAAATGTAGAGTGCATGAACTAGCTAGGCATGCCAACATCATAACGTTAATGAAATGTCATAGAATCTTTAAAAAAAGGGTGACAGGAAAGAGAATGGAATACCTCACCTGCAAATTGACTCTGAGGACATCAAGAGGGGTGACAACCATGCACATGAGTGGTTCCTGCACTGAGAATCCCACCAACTGTGCAAAGCCCATAATAATAATACCCTTTGAATCTCTCACCTTGTTCAGCCCCTTTGCCCTCCATTCTCTCTTCCTTTCTCTTCTTCAAGCATCAAATGGCAAAGTTTTCTTCACCATTTTCATTTGTTTCTGGGGTTTACGCATTTGTTTTGAACAGAAAAACGGTAACTAATAACTGGTCTTGTAACTCTCTATCTGCCCAGAAAGTTATTGGTTTTGTGGGTTTGGGCTTTTTAGCTCATATTGTCTTGTTAGGCCCATAAATGGTTTTGTTGTACTGTCTGTTTTACACTACACAAGACTCAAACGTCATACTTGAGCCACTGTTTGTTTTTTTTTTTCTTCCCAAGTTCGATTCATGTGTATTGGTAACACATCTCACATCTTCTTCTTCTTTTTATGAAGAACACGTAACACATTCTTAATTTGGTGTCACTAGAACATCACCGACATTTTGATTGAATTGAGCTAGACGTAAGTAAAATTGTTGAATTGGCCGGGGTGAACTATTGTGAACTCAACCAAATGTGATCACGCTATTATACACCAAAGTGTCAAAGTCTTTGTCGACTGACGTAGTAAACTGATTACTGATCGATAGTATATACTCGTATTCTACAAAGGACCATAGTTTCAAAAGATGAGTAACACATATATTGAGTTAAAAGTTACAAAATAGAATCACAGAGAATTCAATTTTTGTAGACTATAAATAGAAGTGTCAATGCATAATCTTCACTATTTCACACAGTTTTCCCTGTAATACTATAGATTATTTACTACAACACAAAAACTTGTGTGAATCTGTTTCATATATAATTATGGAATGATCAAATCTTATATATGAAACAGATATCCACATAACTTTTTCAGCTACTACAAACTTTTAAGATATATATTGTATGCCTCAATTTTTGAGAACAATGTCAGATGTATCTTTATACTTATATTTTTTAATGGGTGAAATTTATACGTTAATGGTTAATTTAAACTTATACAATTACGAGTATATTATTGACTTATTGTTTATTGTCCATCCACTAGTACTTCTGTACCAGAAGAACAAAAGCTTGCAAAGCCTTGTGGACTTGTAGAATTGTAGCCTACTAGTCTTTGACGACATTTATTTGAGATGGAGCATTTCAATGTGTAATATTAAAGGCCGCCAACTTGATTCGTATAGTACTATAGCTACTGTACTTATTATAACGACCTGTAATAATGTAATATCATGAGTCACTCCCTTTCAAGATTTTGAGTGCATTTATTAAAAGCTGCTTGATAGTACATTCCTGGGTGCTAGTCGATCTTTGTCAGAGCGCTGTACGTGCTAGCTTATTGTACAAACTAAAGGGTCACTCGTACTTAAAAGAATTGATCTTGGTGAGTGATTTGGGCAATGAAGGAATGGTGGTTAGGTTGTCTAGCAGGTGATTCGACAATAGCAGAGTTGAGAATTCGGATATCATGGATGCTGTATCGTCGCTTCTCGATAGGGGTGGCACACTTGAGACGTCTAAAGTACTTCTGGGCATGGCTAGCTACTTGGGATGGTGTCTTAGTTTGCACGAAGTACCTTGATATGCTCCTCCAATCCCCCTTCCCATACTTGTCAAGACCTATTAGAAACAATCTGTTTATCCCAAAAGACAGAAAATAGAAAAGGAAAAACAACATCTTAGGTTAATCAATACTTCATTTGAAGTACGTATCAGCTTTTAGTAACATAGAGAAATAAATGTATGCAAGTTATTCAATTGTTATATGCATCTATATATGTTGCATTTTGTTCGTAGGAGATTATGTGTGAAGGCTTAAAGAATGAGAATCATGTCACAAACTTCAACTTTATTTGTAAAATGTATGCTATGTCACAATACAATGCTTGGAAGTGTCAATTAGCTCAATTGATCGATTTTCTCAAACCACAATTGTGAAACTCAACTCCTTCAATCATAATAAATGTTACAACCAAGACCTTAAAATGAAAATGTAGCAACCAAATTGAACTAAAGTAGGAGTTGTATTTTATTTAAAACTTTCAGCCACTAAAATTATTGACATACGGTACGTATATAAGACTTAATAATTACTACCAAAATTTAGATTAGGAAAATATGTATAAGGATGTTTTACTTGTGCTCCTCTTCTGTCCAAGGTACACCCTTACGTTTGATGTCACCTCCATTAACTCGTCCATAGTTAGGCAAAGGAACTTGACCCTTTTCGATCTTTACGACATCTGAAACGAGTTGCTCATAGTGGCTCTTGATTTGCCCAAGGGTTTTAGATGGCAAAAGAGCTACAATATTTTCAAATAGATGTGGAGAATTAAGATCTTGTTCGGCCAAAGCATTTTCAAAGACCTTATTCTCATAAGAAGTCCACTCCTTGGTTCTACTACTACCATTTTGGACTACCTCGAAAATATTAAAATTTTCGAGGGGTGAACAACTAGAATTGGAGGGTTGCATATGGATAGTTTTAGTTATAGTATGACGAAATAGTAGTTTGGTATAGTATAAAATTTGTGTTGCTGCCTGACCTGCCTCTTATAGTAATGAAAATAAAGTTCTTGCCTCTTACAGTATACTTATAAGTTCCATAAAATAAAAGTTATTACGAAAGACCCTCGTGGATATTCTCTGTGTTAATATAGTTTTGTCATTTTGTAATTTGCTTTGTTATCTATTGAGCTTGCCTTCAATTGTGATACTGTGTACTGGATACAACTATAAACCATTTTGCTAGCTGGTAGATATTGTTGATATAAATCAGTTATCTTAGGATCTACTCCGGTTTATTTCGACTTTTCCATCGCTTTTCCAAGGAGCTACCGTGCCTACCGAGCTAAGCAGTTATGCGAACGAGAAAATTAAATGAATGATATTGTGATGTTGGCTTCATTTGTTGTGCTACAAATCCAATTGGCTGGCTTGCATAATAACTGTAAATTTTGAATTTTCCTAGCTAGCTTATTAAAACAAAAATGTATCTAATAATTATGCATCATGCATGCTTCGATCGACGATAATATAAGTTCGTTATTGGCTCATCAGAAGAACAACACAAAAATTATTGTGGATGAAGCGGCATCTGATAACAATTTGGCTTCAACTTCTTGCTAATGGGCATACTTTCGAAGTTTTTGAAAGTATTTTTGGGCATGACTAGCAATTTGTCTTGGTGTTTTCGTGAACAAACAATATCTTGAAATACTCTTCCAATCTCCCCTCCCGTACCTCTTCAAACCAGCCAAGAATGCCCTGTATTTTCATAATAATATGATGATATAGTTAGCATTTTTTCATTATATTGCACCGTATGTATATGTGTTTTCTTTACAAAGATTTAAAGAGTATTTGACAAGGTGAGGAAAAAATTAAAACAAACAAACAAAACGGTACACCCATCAATTGTGCCTTTTCTCCTCACACAAATCACACAATTAAGTAACACGTCAGCATGTGCAATAGTAAATAAATAAAATCTCCTCCGAGATGGGTCCCCTTTGTAATCGAGGTACCTTAAAAAGGTAAATAAATTAAACTAAAGTGGGGTTGGTTTGAGTGGTAAGTAGCTCTATACCGCTTAGGCGAGGTATCGAGTTCGAGTCTCAGCGTATGCAAAAACTCTCACTGGGAGACTCACCCACCACAAACAGGTGTGCGACCCGAGTCGGATCCGGATGTAGTCGGAGCGAAGTTTCGGTGAACCAGGCGGGTAATAAAATTTTTTTAACTAAAACAAAAAACTTGGGAGATTATAAACATAATGAACGAGTAAAATTAAGACAAAGTACGTAAACTGAGCGTATAAACTCACTCGTGCTCCTCATCAGTCCAAGGAATTCCCCTCCTCCTACGAACATGATTGGGTGCATTTGAAACCGGAGGATCCTTGGAATCACTAGTAATTGATGAGCCATCTTGATTCCGGGAAGCAAGATCAGCATAACACTTCATTGCTTGCTCATCGAAACCTCTAGTTTCAATCATATCAACATCTCTCACCAATTCATTGTGGTACATTTCGATTTGCTCAATGTTTTTTCTTGGAATCCTTTGGGCAATCTCCCCGAACAAGTTAGGGCAGCCAAGACCTAACTCTGCAACTGCATTCTCAAATGCCTTTTTCTCTTGAAATGTCCACTCCATGATTTACCTCTAAGAATCTAATTTTTGTATAACAATATTGATGACTTGATGTAAATTAGACTTTTCATTTGATGTAAAACTTTCAATGGATAGTCCTTATTAAAGCTCAAGGTGATCACTGGTGTCGATAAAATGGGTTGATTTTATTTTCTATATTTGATTTTTCCTCGGCCGGATTTACTTCTATATATGTCCATGGAATAATCACAATTATCAATTGTTTTCTCTCTTTTTTTTTGTTTGATAATATACAAGTAGATTCATGTTGGATGTTTGAGTCAATAATGTTGATAGCCTTTTACTGCATATTAGTTCTAAGTAATACATAAAGAAGTTACGGAAACATTTGTGAAAAAACAGTGGGTCTAGAAAAAATTGTCATCAACTAGTGTGTATTTTTTTAAATTACTAGTAATCGATTTCTATTCATTAATAATCACTTTCTTATATATTAGTGAGCATTTTCAACTAGTTGCATGTATTGTAAATATTTTTATTTTTTTTAAAGGTAAGAAGGTGCTCCACTCATGGGTATTTCATGTAAGATTTGAATCTTGATCTCCGGTGTGAAATTAGGGTCGAAGACCACTGGACCAAACAAATGTTGGTGTTGATGTACTGTTTTTTCTTTTAAGGGTAAGATCCCACTTGAGGCTTGGACTTGGCCCGAAGTTCAAGTGATGTGTCAACCATCTCGACCAACACATCTTCTCTGCATGTACTGTGCATATACACAATTATATTGTTTGACATAATTTTATTTTTTTTGTTGAAGCAAACAACTAGCTAGAGACCTAGAGTAAACGTTAACGTTTCACTTAACATTGCCGCAATGCTTCCTGAATAGTAAGCAAAAGGAAAGCACCCCATTGGATTCTTCGTGGTTCAGAAAATAAATACAAGAAAAAAAAAAGATTCTTCGTGATGCCTCATTCGAACCCCGAGCTGTGCAAGCACCAGCAATAGCGAAAATTGGAGAAATGCATGCATGAAGTTTGATAATTTTATTTCATGGAAGTGAGTAAGCGATTCAAATCTTGCCGACACATTTACAAAACAATCATGATCGAAACTACAAATTGTGCTATGTTGTATAATAAAGAATCCAAATTAAGGAGGAAAATTGAGGTATTATGCGTCAAAGATACCAATTGAGTTGTCCCCCCATACCGTTCTCTCAGGATCAATTGCCTTAACCTCTACTCGTACAACAGTTTTGTTTGAACTTGGTTACTGATGCATCCACTCCACTCTTGCCCATGTTAGTTTGATGCAACCTCACGTGAAATATTTAATTCTTTACTAACCTCTCACCACCACCATCATCATCACAAGTGTTTGATTGTACTTATATTGACCCGTCCACCCCATTTTGGTTGTTTAATATGCGCCAAATCAAGTGTTTTGGAGATTACCTGATTCTCTAGTTATTATCACCATCACCATCACCGGACCGATTAACATTTATTACTAATTTACTATTATTATTATTATTATTATTATTATTATTATTATTATTATGATCACCATCTTACATATTACTTTGCTTATATCCTATGGTCTTTAATACATAAAAATTTGTGTGATGAACCTATTTCATATATGAGATGAGGTCACTAATTAATGATCATCGAGGAGTCATTAAAAAAGCATTTTTAATAAGATTTTGTAAGACAAAAAAAGTTTTTATGTCTTTAATGCAGAAGTGTTATGCCGGCTTTGAAAAGTTTGATCTTGTTGAACTGAACTAAAATTTTATTAAAGTGAAATTAAATTATTTAACCTTTATTACTACTCAATAGAATTTGGGCTTTTATAGAACTTGGAGACTTTTTAGTAACATACAAGTGATCATGAATACTTTAGTATCCAAACTTGTTATATATGTTCATAAATTACGAGTTAAACAAGACGTATGTGCGAAAAAATAAGTTTAAAATAAGAGGCTCAAAATTTATAATGATTATCCGTCCAAAAGATGACCTTTATATGACCGTATTCAACAAGTTTTGGGTTGATATGTGATGATACTTAACCCTTTTCCATACAATTAAGCAAGTAGACAGTTGAAAACGAAAGTGAGGAATTGATGATGCACGATAACAGTCAGTAGATTACTTAGAGGTCCAATTAGGTCCTATGCAAAGTCAAACCTGGCCATAGTTTAAGTCATAATCGTATCTAATGCAATGTTAATTAATCATAAGCTTCTACGAGATCCGATCCTTCATGAAATCAACAGTGTCGAGCGGGGTCATTGGAGGAAGCGGAACTCATGTTCTTTGTTCGAATTATTCAATTTGTGTCATTTGTATACAAATTACCACACTACGAAATCTAAGAGAATAAATTACACAAATAATATCTTGTTGATCTACGTTAGCAACAATGTTAACCTCCATATCCACCACCACAAACACTATACATCTCACATTCCAGCCCTATCATCATATTTTATGTATGCACCCGCTTTCATTGTGTATCACTAATTCAATGTCTAACACCATAACAAAAATATCAAAACATATGCAAACTTTATGACATATATATAAAAGAATTCACTTCCCATAAAAAAGAAGAAGTATTCACTCAAAAAAGTATTATAAGAGGGTTTATAATAACTCTGTCTTAAAATTTCATTCAATTCATGACTGTTTAACTAGATTTATTTAGTCAAATGCAATTATCAAATATAAGACTTAAATTGTTACAGTACTCAACAACAAGTTCAAAAATATATACTCACAAGTGACCTAGAGTAAAAATCTAGTTTGTTAGGAGAAGTAATCATTCTTTTTTGCATTATGCTTAAAGACGGATAATCCGCTCTCTCTAATTTTTAGGTAGATACACCCGGTGTACATGGGGTGTTATTTTCCAAAGCATTACAACATACACTATTAGTTACCTTTTTAATGTTATTAGTCAATTTATTTAAGTAAAGCCTGTAGTATTAGTTATAAATTCACCTGGTGTACGTATACACCCGATGTACCAAAAACTTGCTGATCCGCTCTAGCACTAAGCCAAATGGATGGAGAGACTTTCCTTAATTCTAAACAACTAACACTAATGTCCTAATGTAGACATCCACTTAGTTCAAAACTAAAGTCATTTCAATCCCAATCACTTCAAAAGCAAAACATACCAAATACCAAAAACCAAAATGCATGAAGAATGAAATGGAATAACTTTACAAAACTAGAAATCCTACTCTCGAATTGCTTGTCTCAACCACTCAACCATTGTGTCACCTTTATGACAAGCAAGTTGTACTTCTTTATTACAGTACACTTTGTGATTGTTAATTTGTTGATGGAAGTAAAATAATTAGGAGAACAGATCAACGAGGTAAGGCTTTATCCTCGGTACACCTGGCACTCATTCATACACTTTAGCTACTAATTCGAATCAAAACTTTACAACTTCACCTTTTCATTTTTTTCCTTCTTTTTTTTCATTACACATTTGAACCTTTCTCTCTTGCTTCATTTTCATTACAGAAACTTCTTATTACCGTGAGAACAAGATTGTCCTATTGTCTATAAAGACCTAAACTGAAATTGAATAAAACCGAAAAGAATGAAACTGAACTGAAAAATAATGAATAACTTAAATTAAAGGAAGTTAAAGGAAGTGCCCCCTTTACACCAAAAATAAAATAAAATAAAGGAAGTTAAAATTATAATTAAAACTAAACTCACCAGAAAATGAAAAATAAATGAAACTGAAAAAACTTAACTATGTAAATGAACAAAATATGCCTTATTACCAAAAATTAATAATTTTAATCGTATTCCCCAGAAAAAGAAGAGATTGTTAATTGACTCACAAGATTCTTCTTTCATATATGCCTTTTTTTGAGTTTTTTTTCATGAAATATAAACAAAACAAACAAAAAGCAAAAAGGCAAAAAATATTTTTTATAATATCTCCAGCTATCATTGTGACAAAACGCCAATCACACAACACAACACAAACACACTCACTCACTGATCACAGTCACTCGATCAATCATCAATATTTCAATAATAATGTGTTGTTGTTCTCTGCAATCTCACAACACAACTGACTGAAACAATACAACAAGAGAGAGACTGGGGTCGGTGCCCATCTTACTCTGTTTTTATTACATCCTTCCTTCTTCTCATATCATATATATAACCAACAACTTATAGCACTGAAAAACATATCTCTGTCATAAGAAAGATTGAATCTTTTTCATTTTCTATCAAAAGGGCAACTTGCCCAGATAATAATTTTCAATTTTATTGAGGAAAGGTATGTTCTTTGTGGTTTTTAGATCATTTTGTTTGGTGGGTCAGATCTTATTTTGGTTTTTTTTGTGTGTTTGTTTGTATAATTCTGTTTTTTTTTTTTTTAATGTGGGGTTTTTTTTTTTGTTAGGAGGGAAAGATGAGAGGAGCAGTATTTGCAGCTTTGGCTGCCACTATGGGTAACTTGTTGCAAGGATGGGATAATGCTACTATTGCAGGTATAATTCTCAATTTTGAACTTTTTGTGATATGATTGTTATTATTGTTATTTGAGTGATTTACACATCATGGTATTGGACTGTTGGTGATGTAAGTATAGCATGTGTGACTTAAATTGTAGTTTTTATTTTTTGATCAACTTGTTGTGTGAGCGAGTGATTTAGAAGGGTTGGATCATTTTGCATAGGACATGTTGTAACTATTTCAGCTGTAATTCATTGTTTTTTTGTGTGTGATGTTATTGTTTTATGAGTGATTTAGATGGTTTGCATCTTGCACAGGGTAAGGTTGCGTACATCCTGAGCACCCCCGTTGAATGGGGATTACACTTGGTTGTTGTTGTCGTTGTTGTTGTTGTAGATGGTTTTACATCTTTTCATCTATTAGTGGATTCATCACTTGTTGGTGTTACTAAATGATGTTCTATGTTGTAGTTGTTGTATGAGTGACTTATATAGTTATATGGTTATGGAAAAATTATACAAAAAATGAATTTGTGATGTTATTGTTGTATGAGTGACTTAAATGGATTGGTAGTAATTTTATATATTGAGTGACTGTTACTGTTTGATTTGTTAGATACTCGGATCTATTAATGGAGCAATTTTATGATTTGCTAAGTGAGACTATGCTTATGTGTGTTATCAATGCAGGGGCTGTTATCTACATCAAGAGGGAATTCAATCTTGAAAGCCAACCAACTTTGGAAGGGCTTATTGTGGCCATGTCCCTGATCGGGGCTACGGTCATCACCACATTCTCAGGGCCCGTTTCGGATTCTGTTGGCCGTCGTCCCATGTTGATCGTCTCATCAATGCTATATTTCCTTGGTGGGTTGGTGATGCTTTGGTCTCCCAATGTATATGTCCTGCTATTGGGAAGGCTGTTGGATGGGTTTGGAGTTGGTTTAGCAGTTACGCTAGTCCCAGTCTATATATCGGAGACTTCACCTCCAGAAATCAGAGGACAACTGAACACTCTCCCTCAGTTCACTGGGTCA
Organism: Pharnaceum exiguum; assembly: GCA_900322385.1. Lineage (NCBI taxonomy): Eukaryota > Viridiplantae > Streptophyta > Magnoliopsida > Caryophyllales > Molluginaceae > Pharnaceum > Pharnaceum exiguum. The sequence goes on along the minus strand of ONZK01002157.1, from coordinate 124,631 downwards.
GGAGGGATGTTCCTGTCTTATTGCATGGTGTTTGGCATGTCCTTGCTTCAAAATCCTAGCTGGAGATTAATGCTTGGAGTTCTTTCAATTCCATCGCTTTTGTATCTTGGATTGACTGTGTTCTACTTGCCGGAGTCTCCAAGGTGGCTTGTCAGCAAAGGCAAGATGGAGGAGGCTAAGAAAGTATTGCAGAAATTACGGGGCAGAGAAGATGTCACTGGTCAGTATATCAAATATTGTTTCATAATATAAAATTTTCTTAGCATTGACAGTGTGAACAATATGTTAGCTCTTAACATTGACTGCCCGTCCTTTTCTTTTGGCGTGTGATGAAGCTGCATAAACACTTAATTCTATAGGCTATTCTTTTGCTAGAAGTTACTATTTTTTTGTGTCAATTTTGAAATTCTTGGTTGAAAACCTTGAAGTGATGCAAACGATTTTTTTTCTTAGAAAAATATTTTTTTTTCTTAGCCTATTGGCTACTGAATACTTTGGAGTAGTCTCTACTTATCTAAAAACAGCATTTCTAGCTTCCTATCCACTTTGGCAGTGATATATTTTTCAATCATATAGGCGAGGAAGTTATACTTCCATGGCGCGTTTTTAAAATCTTACTTCCAAAGTAATAATACATCATGTTTAGATAGTTCTTTAGTCAAGCAACTTGACTTAATCTTATCGTCCTTGTTCGTGGTGGTGAAGGAGTTTTTCTGTAATTGTTGATGAGAGTTTTGGCTCTTTCAGTAGTGTAGGGAAACATGTTGTTGATCAGTGTAATTTATATTTGCATTTAACTATTTTGTGTGTTGAAGTAAAGCCTAAGTAAGTGTGTTTGAATTTAACTACTGGTGGCATGCTTTTATCATTTTAGTAATGTGAAGAGGTGCTAAGTCTTCATGGCAGCTCTTTCATGTATAGGAAACTTGTGAGCCGTGAACACCACTGTTTAGTGTTAACTTTCTCATTTGTTATTTTTTCTACAGGTGAAATGGCTCTTCTTGTTGAAGGTCTTGGGACAGGTGCTGATACTTCTATCGAAGAGTATGTGCTCGGGCCAGGAAATGATGAAGAGGCAACTGGGGATAAGAATCAAATCAAGCTATATGGAGCTGAACAGGGTCAATCTTGGATTGCCAAACCAGTCACAGGACAAAGTATGCTCGGCATGGTTTCTCGCTATGGAAGCATGGCACCTCAGGGAAGCATGGCAAACATGATGGATCCTCTGGTTACTCTCTTTGGCAGTGTACATGAGAAGCTGCCCCAGCAAGGGAGCATGAGAAGTGCGATCTTCCCCAACTTCGGTAGTATGTTCAGTGCTGCTGTTGATGATCATGGTAAACATGAAAACTGGGAGGTGGGGAGCCATGGTGACGGCGCCTACTCTGATGGTGGTGATGCCGATTCTGATGATAACCTGAGAAGCCCACTGCTTTCTCGTCAAGGTTCTGCAGCCGACAAAGATGCTGTTCCACCATCAAGTGGTAGCACTCTCAATATGAGGCTCGGCAGCATGCAAGGTGAATTGGTCAACAGCACAGGTATGTAAAATATCTTCAACATACATAGATGGTTCAATCTTTTCAAAGCGTTATCTGTGTTTGAAGCGTATTTGGAAAAGCCAAATTTGAATTTTTCTTACAAAGAAGAGATAATGTTAGATTTGCAAGTTTCCTTCCTCTCTGCCTGAACTCTTTTTTCTTTTTTGTCCACCTTGTCCTGCAGATGAACCTTTCTTCGAAGTTTGTGCTGACCAGTGTCTGAATTCTTTGATGACAGGTATTGGCGGTGGTTGGCAGTTAGCATATAAGCGGGGCGAGAAGACAGGTCCGGATGGAAAGAGTGAACTGAAAAGGGTTTATCTTCATCAAGAAGCTGGCATGGGCTCCATGCGTGGGTCTGTCCTTTCACTCCATCCTTCTGATATTCCTGAAGAAGGTCAGGCGGTTCAGGCTGCTGGTCTAGTTAGCCAGTCCATGCTTCGTATCAAGGATTTCAAGGGAGAATCTCCTTTTGAAGATGGTAATGTCCAGCCTTCTGCAGCTGTTTCTCAAGGGTCAAGCTGGAGGGAGCTCCTTGAGCCAGGAGTCAAGCGTGCATTATTTGTTGGAATGGGACTCCAAATACTTCAACAGGTGCTTGGAACATCTGTTAAATGCAAAACAGAAATTTAATTTGGTTGCTAAAACGAAATCTGCTCAGAAAAGGGACATTATATTGCTAGTGATACCTTCCTAGAATTGGTTTTTAACTCTGATCTCCTTTTTTTGCCTTCAGTTTTCAGGCATCAATGGAGTCCTCTACTACACCCCTCAGATTCTTTCACAAGCTGGTGTAGATGTTCTTCTCTCTAATTTGGGCCTCTCCGGGGACTCTGCATCCCTTCTTATCAGCGGTCTGACTACATTGCTGATGCTTCCAAGTATCGGGCTTGCTATGAGGCTGATGGATTTATCTGGAAGAAGGTAAATACCTTACTTGTGGTTCTATTATGTTGCTTTTTAAATCCATATGCTAAGAAGTCCTGGCAAATATATGCACATAATCTATGTTTAAGAGTAACAAATTCCTTCCCTTTTGTGTTATTATGCAGGTTTCTTCTGTTGAATACACTCCCTGTCTTGATTGCTTCACTTATCGTACTTGTGATCTCCAATGTCATTGATTTGGGTACTGTTCTCCATGCAACATTGTCAACAGTCAGTGTTATAGTTTACTTCTGCACTTTTGTTATGGGGTTCGGCCCTATCCCCAACATCCTCTGCTCGGAGATTTTCCCTACTAGAGCCCGAGGCCTTTGCATTGCGATATGCTCTCTCGCCTTCTGGTTTGGAGACATCATTGTTACTTATAGTCTCCCCGCTTTGCTCTCTTCAATAGGCCTTGCAGGCGTTTTTGGTATCTATGCCGTGGTTTGCGCTGTGTCTTGGTTCTTTGTGTTCTTGAAGGTGCCTGAAACTAAGGGAATGCCCCTTGAGGTCATCAGTGAGTTCTTCAACGTGGGTGCTAGGCAAGCTGAAGCTGCCAAAGAGTTCTAAGTTTCGGTTACAAGTAGCGTTGAATTTTTTGGTGTTCTTCATCGTCTAATGCTTAAGGCGCCTTGATCAAGTCAGCGGCAAAGAGGACGTCGAACAGCTGAGAGGAAGGAAGAAATAGAAAGGAGTTTGGCATCCTATGTTATGCATGATGTTTTGATGAAGCTGCTGGGTTACAGGTAAACCTACAGATGTTCCTTGAGGGAAAGGATTGTCTCTGACGATCCCCTGCACTCTTGAAACTAGATGATTAGTGGAAAGTTTCCATAGCTATAATTTTTGATACTGTAATTTATCGGTCACATATTGTCAGATTCTTTTGGTTAATTTTTTTATAAATCAATGTCTAATTGTCCATGATTCACTTACTATGTTGATATTGTGTTTATAAACCTGCTAGTGTTCATTAAACCATCAAACCAAATGCATTTTATTTTAATACTAAGTTGATAAATTGTGATTATTAGTAAAACTCCCTTACGGCTTTTAAGTCTTTTATTTATTTAGTTTAGTCAAAGTTTAGAGAATCGAAAAGAAAATAATAAAATGAAAACTCCAGTTATAACTCTCTCCAAATTTGCTTTCTAAGCGTTATAGGAGTAAAAACATAGGCAGCCGCAGCCCAATAGCGGGCCTTGTAATATGTTTGTATTCTAATAATAAAAGTAAATTAGGAAAAATATAAAGTTCGTTTTATAGTTTATTTAGGTTACTTTTTTGTAATTAGTAAATTAGAGTCTTTTTCACGAAATATTAGAAACTACTAGCCTATATATATATATATATATATATGGAGGGAGAAAAAGTATAATACTCCCCGCAAACATACGTCTGAAAGCCGTAAGAGAAAGAGAGAGTGGCGTTTGAGAGAACAAAGCTCTAAGAAAGAGGCCGGCTAGCAGAAGAGGAGGATGAATCAGACGGTGGTGATGAATGAGACGTTAGAGACGAATAAAAGAAGAAGAAGAAGCCGTAAGCAGAGGATGAAGTTTAAGTAGGCGGCGATGCAGACACGAAGAAACATCGAAAAGGAGAGGTACCTTTGTATAGGTACATTCTTGTCCTTCCACTGTATAGATCTGAAAGAGGGCATCACTTATTTATCAATTGCAATTATTTATAAAATACATAAAAAATAATGAAAATAACAGAACGAGGCAAAACGAGTTGAGCCGAATCACACTACCCTCGACTCAAGCTCGGCTCGTTTGACTAGCGAGCAGGCTCGGGCTTGACTCGAGCTCAGTCAGTCCGATCCGAGCTTTGACCGAGCTGAGCCTGAGGGCTCACCAAGCCGACTCGGTTCATTTACACCCCTAGATTGGTCTATCGTATACGGACTACCTCTGGACGGCAATAGCCTAAAGACTATTCGCGACAGGCCAAACTCTTGCAAGAGCCTGAGCAACCGCATTTCCTTGATGCCTCCACGAAAAACAATCAAACATAATGACCAAAAAAAAAAGAATCAAAACTAACCTCAGTTACAACTTACAAAAAAAAAAAGAAGAAAAGAATCATACATAGTCGACGTTTAAGAATTCAGTTACAAATTTCCTTCTCTTTTGTGTTATGATGCTGGTTTCTTCTGTTGAAAGGTCTTGATAGCTTCACTTATCATACTTGTGATCTCCAATGTCATTGATTTGGGTACTGTTCTTCATGCAGCGTTGTCCACAGTGGTGTTACAATTTACTTATCTGCACTTTTGTTATGGGTTCGGCCCTATCCCCAACATCGACTGCTGAGAGATCTTCCCTACTAGAGCCCGAGGACTTTGCATTGCGATATGCTCTCTCACCTTCTGGTTTGGAGACATCATTGTTACTTACAGTCTCCCCGCTATGCTCTCCTCAATAGGCCTTACAGGCGTTTTTGGTATCTATGCCGTGGTTTGTGCTGTCTCTTGGTTCTTCGTGTTCTTGAAGGTGCCTGAAACTAAGGGAATGCCCCTTGAGGTCATCAGTGAGTTCTTCAAGGTGGGTGCTAGGCAAGCTGAAGCTGCCAAAGAGTTCTAAGTTTCGGTTACAAGTAGCGTTGAGCGGCGGAAAAGCAAACGCAGCCGCGGATCATGCTGCTAGACTAGCTAGGAATGAGACTTTTGGTAACATCAAGATGCTGATCGATGATCTGGAAATTAAAGCCTTTATGCATCCCTTATTTTGGATACTGATATTTGTATGGGATAAAATTATTCATCGGAATCGTACCATCATTTCTTAGGACCTCTAATCACTTTTAAATGTACTAATAGATGGAACCCCACCATCCCGAACACCTTTATGTTTTGATTTAGTACGAATGTTCATCCTTGCCAAAAAAAAAAGAGATTTTTGGTGTCTTCATCGTCTAATGCTTAAGGCGCCTTGATGAAGTCAGCGGCAAAGAGGGTGTCGAACAGCTGAGAGAAAGGAAGAAATAGAAATTAAAGGAGTTTGGCATCCTATTACTACGCCAGAATAGTTGATACATAGCGCTTTTTTTCCTTAATATACAATGCATTTGAGGCGCTGTCTAATCGAGCGCAGTGGTAGGTCAAAATCTACCACAGCGCCTTTTGAAAAAACAAATGCATATGCGAATGATGCAAGTAATATAAACATGTTTAGCATATTATATTGGAATACATCGACCTTCAAGTCTCGTTCTCTAGCATCCCCAGCAGAGTCGCCACTTGTAAGTACAGGGGCCCCGATCTAAGGGAGGTGAG